>JAKWBO010000186.1:0-86937 GCA_034336685.1 Luscinia luscinia | reverse complement strand
GGACTGGGACAGGGACAGGCAGGGAAAAACAGGGACAGGCAGGGACAGGGACAGGAACAGGGACAGGGACAGGCAGGGACAGGGACAGGCAAGGAAAGGAAGGAGCAGGCAGGGACAGGGACAGGGACAGGCAGGGAACAGGCAGGGACAGGGACAGGGACAGGCAGGGACAGGGGAGAAAGCCGCAGCCCTAACCAACCTTAACTTCACCTAAACCAAACCCAAACCCTAACCCAAACCTAAACTCTGAGCCCAAACCCCACCTAACGATATCCCATACGCCAATCAGCCCTAAGCCAAGCCTAACCTGACCCTAACCACCCTTAATCCTAACCCAAACCAAGCCCAACCCCAGCCCTAACCTAAACCAACCAACCTTAACTCAGCCCTCACTTAAACCCAGCCCAAACCAAACCAAGCCAACCTAAACCTCCAAGCCCAAACCAAGCCAGCCCCAAATCTAACCTAAACTAACTAACCCAACCCTCACTTAAACCCAACCCGAGACCCAAACCAAACCCCAACCTAACCTAAACCAACCAACCTTAACCAACCCTCACTTAAACCCAAACCCTAACCCAGCTAACCAACCCCAACCCAAACAACCGCTAGCCAACCTAACCTAAACCCAACCCAAACCCTAACCCAACCCAAACCCCAACCTAAACCCAGGCAATCCAAACCCTAATTTAGACCAAACCATATCAACCCTAACCAAACGTAAACACAATCCTAACCCCAACCTAAACCCAACCTAATCCCAACCTAAACCCAACCCAACCCTAACTCAAACCAAACCTTAACCTAAACCCAACCCAACCCAAACCCCAGCCGTAACCCAACCCAACCCTAACTCGAACCAAACCTTAACCCAAACACTACCCTAACCTTAACCTAAACCCAGCCCAACCCCCCATCCCCAAGGCCACCCTGACCTGTCCCCTGCTGTCCCCAGTTCCTGTCCTACCCACGACCACCACGTCAACTACGGCAGCTCGGGGCTGCAGGACAGCGTGGCCTTCGTGCTTAAACTAAACCCAACTAAGCCTAAGCCCAACCTAAACCCAACCCAACTTCTTAAACCCAACCTAACCTAACCCAACCCAAGCTAAACCCAACTCTAACATAAACCCAGCCTAACCTAAGCACAAACCAAGCCTTAACTTAAACCCAACCCAGCCCAAGCTCAAGCCAAACCCAGCCATCCTAAACCCAAACCCAACCTAAACCCAACTCAGCCTAAATCCAGCCTAACCTAAACACAAACCAAGCCTTAGCTTAAACCCAGCAAGCCCAACCCAAGCTCAAACCAAACCCAAGCCCAAGCCTTAAACCCAACCTAAACCAAACTCAACCTAAATCCAGCCTAACACAAACACAAATAGACCTTAACCTAAACCCAGCCCAGCCCTAACCCAACCCAAACCCAACCCCTAACCCAACCCAAAACCAAACCCAACCTTAGCACAAACACAGCCCAATCCAAGCCCAACCCTAACCAAACCCAAACCAAACCCAACCCAACCCCCATCCCCAAGGCCACCCTGACCTGTCCCCTGCTGTCCCCAGTTCCTGTCCTACCACGACCACCACGTCAACCCGCGGCAGCTCGGGGCTGCAGGACAGCGTGGCCTTCGTGCCAAACTAATCCCAACCTAAGCCTAAGCCTAAGCCCAACCTAAACCCTAACCCTCACCTAAACCCAACCCAACCTAACCCAAACTCAAACCAAACCAAACCCAAACCCTAACCTAAACCCAGCCCAAATCCTCACCTAAACCCAACCCGACCCTAAACCCAACTCAACCTAAATCCAACCTAACCTAAACACAAACCCAACCTAAACCCAATCCAAACCCAACCCTAACCAAACCCAAACCAAACCAAACCCCCCCACGTCCCCAAGGCCACCCTGACCTGTCCCCTGCTGTCCCCAGTTCCTGTCCTACCACGACCACCACGTCAACTACGGCAGCTCGGGGCTGCAGGACCGCGTGGCCTTCGTGCCAAACTAAACCCAACCTAAACCTAAACCTAAACCCAACCTAAACCCTAACCCTCACCTAAACCCAACCCAACCCTAACCCAAACTCAAACCAAACCAAACCCAAACCCTAACCTAAACCCAGCCCAAATCCTCACCTAAACCCAATCCGACCTAAACCCAGCTCTAACCTAAATCCAACCCTAACCTAAACACAAACCCAACCCAAACCCAAACCAAACCAAACCAAACCCCACCACGTCCCCAAGGCCACCCTGACCTGTCCCCTGCTGTCCCCAGTTCCTGTCCTACCAGGACCACCACGTCAACTACGGCAGCTCGGGGCTGCAGGACCGCGTGGCCTTCGTGCAGACGGACCCGGGCCAGCGCGACGCCTCCATCCGCGTGGCCGACCTGCAGGAGAGCGACACCGGCACCTACCAGTGCCGCGTCAAGAAGAACACGGTGGCCGTGCACGAGGTCATTGTCACCGTGCAAGGTGAGGCCGCCCCACGCCTGCCAGGTGTGGCCCTGGTGGCACCTGTCCCTTCCCGGTGTCACCTGTCCCCTCCCAGTGCCACGCTGAGGTCGTTGTGGTCGTGCTCCAAATTCTGGTGGCACTGGTGGTGTCACCTGTGCCCCTCTCATGTGGCCTCAGTGGCACTAGTAGTGTCACCTGTGCAACTCTCATGTGGCCCTTGGTGGCATTAGTAGTGTCACCTGTGCCCCTCCCATGTGGCCTCAGTGGCACTGGCAGTGTCACCTGTGCAACTCTCTTGTGGCCCTTGGTGGCACTGGCAGTGTCACCTGTGCCACTCCCATGTGGCCCTTGGTGGCATTAATGGTGTCACCTGTGCCCCTCTCATGTGGTCTCAGTGGCACTGGCACTGTCACCTGTGCCCTTCCCATGTGCCCCTTGGTGGCATTAACGGTGTCACCTGTGCAACTCTCTTGTGGCACTTGGTGGCACTAATGGTGTCACCTGTGCCCCTCCCATGTGGCCCTTGGTGGCCCTGGCAGTGTCCCCAGTGCCCTCTCATGTGGCCCTGGCATTGTCCCCTGTGTCCCTCTCTCACGTGGCCCCTGGTGGCCCTGACAATGTCCCCTGTCCCCCCTCCAGGTGGCCCTGACAGTGTCCCGTGTCCCCCCGCCCCAGGTGACTCCCGTCTCTTCCCCCACTCCCAGGTGTCCCCTGTGCTGGGTGACCCCGATGGTGTCCCCTGAGTGGCCCTGACAGTGTCCCCTGGTGTCCCCTGTCCCCCTCCATGGTGGCTCTGTCACTGTCCCTGTCCCCCACCCCTTCTCTCCTGGCTGTCCCCTGGTGTCCCCTGTCCCCTGTCCCTTGTCCCCTGCTCCCCTAGCTGTCCCTGAGAGTGTCCCGTGTCCCTGGTGTCCCCTGTCTCCTGTTCCTGTCCCTGCTCCCCCAGGTGTCCCTGCTGGTGCCCCTGTCCCTTTCCTGGGTGTCCCTGTCCCCTCAGCTGTCCCTGACAGTATCCCCTGTCCCCTGGTGTCCCCTGTCCCTGTCCCTTGTCCCCTGCTCCCCCAGCTGTCCCTGAGAGTGTCCCCTGTCTCCTGGTGTCCCCTGTCCAGCTATTCCTGGCAGTGTCCCGTCCCCCTCCCGCATGTCCCTGTCCCCTTGTCTGTTCTCGCTGGTGTCCCCGGTGTCCCTGTCTGTGTCCTTGGTGCCCCCGCTGGTGTCCCCGCTGTCCCCCGCTGTCCCTGCTGTCCCCGCTGTCCCCTCGCTGTCCCCTCTGTCCCCGCTGTCCCTGATGATGTCCCCGCTGTCCCCGCTGTCCCCGCTGTCCCCGCTGTCCCCGCTGTCCCCGCTGTCCCCCGCTGTCCCGCTGTTCCCGCTGTCCCCGCTGTCCCCTGATGCTGTCCCCTGATGCTGTCCCCTGATGCTGTCCCCTGATGCTGTCCCCGCTGTCCCTCGCTGTCCCCGCTGTCCCCTGATGCTGTCCCCTGATGCTGTCCCCGCTGTCCCCCGCTGTCCCCGCTGTCCCTCGGCTGTCCCTCGCTGTCCCCTGATGCTGTCCCCGCTGTCCCCCGCTGTCCCCGCTGTCCCCTCGGCTGTCCCCGCTGTCCCCGCTGTCCCCGCTGTCCGCTCTCCCCCGCTGTCCCCGCTGTCCCCGCTGTCCCCGCTCTCCCCGCTGTCCCCGCTGTACCCCGCTGTCTCCGCTGTCCCTGATGCTGTCCCCGCTGTCGCTGAGCGGCGCCGCTGTCCCAGCAGAGAAGCCGGCGGTGCCGCAGTGCTGGAGCGAGGGGGAGCTAGTCGAGGGGGCTCGGTGCTGCTGCGCTGCTTCAGCCGGGGGCACCGCGCCCCTCTCCTACCAGTGGGCCAAGCTGGCCGAGGGCTACGGCGGGGGCGCCTGCCCTCGGGGACCCTGCAAGGTGGGTCCGGGCTTTGGGGGGCTCGGGGGGGTCTTGGGGGTGTTTAGGGGTCTCTGCCCTCGGGGACCCTGCAAGGTGGGTCCGGGCTTTGGGGGCTCGGGGGGTCTTGGGGGGCTCGGGGGTTCAGGGGTCCCTGCCCTCGGGGACCCTGCAAGGTGGGTCCGGGCTTTGGGGGCTCGGGGGGTTTTCGGGGGGCTCAGGGGGCTCAGGGGTGTTTTGGGGGTGTTTAGAGGGTCTCTGCCCTCGGGGACCCTGCAAGGTGGGTCCGGGGCTTGGGGGGCTCGGGGGGTTTGGAGGGGCTCAGGGGTTTTGGGGGTGTTTAGGGGTCTCTGCCCTCGGGGACCCTGCAAGGTGGGTCCGGGGCTTGGGGGATCGGGGGGTTTGGAGGGGCTCAGAGGGCTCAGGGGGGTTTTGGGGGGTTTCAGGGGGGTTGGGGAGGGTTTAGAGGGGGTTTAGGGGTCTCTGCCCTCGGGCAGCCTGCAACGTGGGTCAGGGGCTTTTGGGGGGACTCGGGGGGTTTTGGGGGGCTCAGGGAGGGTTCAGGGGGTTTAGGGGTCTCTGCCCTCGGGGACCCTGCAAGGTGGGTCAGGGGCTTTTGGGGGCTCAGGGGGGTTTTGGGGGGCTCAGGAGGATTCAGGGGTCCCTGCCCTCGGGGACCCCCAAAGTGGGCACTGGACCAACTTCTTCAGGGATTTGGGGGGTTCAGAAGAGGTTTGGGGTCCCTGCCCTCGGGCAGCCTGCGAGGTGCGTGACAGAGATTTGGGGGCTCGGGGAGGTTTGGGGTCCCTGTCCTTGAGAACCCTCCAGGTGGGTGCTGGACCAACTCCTTCGGTGATTTGGGGGGTTCAGGGGAGTTTCGGGGGTCCCTGCCCTCGGGGACCCTGCGAGGTGGATGCGGGACCCCCAGAGGGGTTTGGGGCGCTCAGGGGGATTTTGGGGGTCCCTGCCCTCGGGGACCCCCAGAGCGGCTGTAGGACCCCCGGGACTCGGGGGGCTCGGGAGGGATTTGGGGCAGCAGCCAAGGGGGCCGTGGCCGGGGGGCTCGGGGGGCCTGGCTGGGGGAGGGTGTCCGTGTGTCCGTGTCCGTGTGTCCGTGCCCATGTATCCATGTCCGTGTGTCCATGTCCGTGTGTTCCTGTCCGTCTGTCCATGTCCATTTGTCCATGTCCGTGTGTCCGTGTCCATCTGTCCGTGTCCGTGTATCCATGTTCGTGTGTCCATGTCCGTGTCCGTGTGTCCGTGTGTCCATGTCCGTGTGTCCATGTATCCATGTCCGTGTGTCCGTGTGTCCATGTCCGTGTGTCCGTGTCCATCTGTCCGTGTCCATGTATCCATGTCCGTGTGTCCATGTCCGTGTGTCCGTGTCCCTGTCACCCATGTCCATGTATCCATGTCCGTGTGTCCATGTCCGTGTGTCCGTGTCCCTGTCACCCATGTCCATGTCCCTGCACTCCCACACCTCTGCATGCATCCGTGTGTCCCTGTGTGTCCCTGTGTGTCCCTGTGTGTCCCTGTCCTTGTGTGTCCCTGTGTCCCTGTGTGTCCCTGTGTGTCCCTGTGTCCCTGTGTCCCTGTGTGTCCCCTGTGTGTCCCTGTGTGTCCTTGTGTGTCCCTGTGTCCCTGTGTGTCCCTGTGTGTCCCCTGTGTGTCCCTGTGTGTCCCCTGTGTGTCCCCTGTGTCCCTGTCCCTGTGTGTCCCTGTGTGTCCCTGTGTGTCCCCTGTGTGTCCCCTGTGTGTCCCTGTGTGTCCCCTGTGTGTCCCTGTGTCCCTGTCCCTGTGTGTCCCTGTGTGTCCCTGTGTGTCCCTGTGTCCCTGTCCCTGTGTGTCCCTGTGTGTCCCTGTGTCCCTGTGTGTCCCCTGTGTGTCCCTGTGTGTCCCTGTGTGTCCCTGTCCCTGTGTGTCCCTGTGTGTCCCTGTGTGTCTCTGTGTGTCCCTGTGTGTCCCTGTCCCTGTCCCTGTGTGTCCCTGTGTGTCCCTGTGTCCCTGTCCCTGTGTGTCCCTGTGTGTCCCTGTGTCCCTGTGTCCCTGTGTCCCTGTGTGTCCCTGTGTGTCCCTGTCTGTCCCTGTCTGTCCCTGTGTCCCTGTGTGTCCCTGTGTCCCTGTCCCTGTGTGTCCCTGTGTCCCTGTGTCCCTGTGTCCCTGTGTCCCTGTGTCCCTGTCCCTGTGTGTCCCTGTGTGTCCCTGTGTGTCCCTGTGTGTCCCTGTCCCTGTGTGTCCCTGTGTGTCCCTGTGTCCCTGTGTCCCTGTCCCTGTGTCCCTGTGTGTCCCTGTGTCCCTGTGTCCCTGTGTGTCCCCTGTCCCTGTGTGTCCCTGTGTGTCCCTGTGTGTCCCTGTGTCCCTGTGTGTCCCTGTGTGTCCCCTGTGTGTCCCTGTCCCTGTGTGTCCCTGTGTGTCCCTGTGTGTCCCTGTGTGTCCCTGTGTCCCCTGTGTGTCCCTGTGTGTCCCTGTCCCTGTGTGTCCCTGTGTGTCCCTGTGTGTCCCTGTGTGTCCCTGTGTGTCCCTGTGTGTCCCCTGTCCCTGTGTCTGTGTGTCCCTGTGTGTCCCTGTGTGTCCCTGTGTGTCCCTGTGTCTGTGTGTCCCTGTGTGTCCCTGTGTGTCCCTGTGTGTCCCTGTCCCTGTGTCTGTGTGTCCCTGTGTCCCTGTCCCCGTGTCCCCATCCCCGTGTCTCCACCATGTCCCCCTGTCCCACACCCTCTCCAGGTGACCCAGGTGACACTGAGGTGACACTGAGGTGACACTGAGGTGACACTGAGGTGACGGTGCCACCTGTGCTGTCCCCTGCTGTCCCCAGGCCGCGCTCCCGGTGACCTCCTGATCCGCAGCCTGAGCGGGGCCCACGCTGGCACCTACCAGTGCCGGGTGACCAACCGCGTGGGGTACTCGGTGTGCCAGCTGAACCTGAGCCCCGGGCCCCGTGAGTGACACTGGGGACACTGGGGGTACTGGGGGCACTGGGGATACTGGGGGCACTGGGGGTACTGGGGATACTGGGGGTACCTGAGCCCTGGGCCCGTGAGTGACACTGGGGATACTGGGGGTACTGGGGACATTAGGGATACCTGAGCCCTGGGCCCGTGAGTGACACTGGGGACACTGGGGACATGGGGACACTGGGGATACTGGGGGTACTGGGGGTACTCGGTGTGCCAGCTCAACCTGAGCCCCGGGCCCCGTGAGTGACACTGGGGACACTGGGGGCACTGGGGACACTGGGGATACTGGGGATACTGGGGACACTGGGGTACTCGGTGTGCCAGCTCAGCCTGAGCCCCGGGCCCCGTGGGTGACACTGGGGACACTGGGGACACTGGGGGCACTGGGGACACTGAGGGGTACTCGGTGTGCCAGCTGAACCTGAGCCCCGGGCCCGTGAGTGGCACTGGGGACACTGGGGACACTGGGGGCACTGGGGATACTGGGGGCACTAGGGACATTAGGGGATACCTGAGCCCTGGGCCCGTGAGTGACACTGGGGACACTGGGGACATGGGGACACTGGGGATACTGGGGGTACTGGGGGTACTCGGTGTGCCAGCTCAACCTGAGCCCCGGGCCCCGTGAGTGACACTGGGGACACTGGGGGCACTGGGGACACTGGGGATACTGGGGACACTGGGGACACTGGGGGTACTCGGTGTGCCAGCTCAACCTGAGCCCCGGGCCCCGTGAGTGACACTGGGGGCACTGGGGATACTGGGGACACTGGGGATACTGGGGTACCTGAGCCCTGGGCCCCGTGAGTGCCACTGGGGACACTGGGGGCACTGGGGACACTGGGGATACTATGGGGGTACTGGGGACACTGGGGACATTGGGGACATTGTGTGGCACCAGGATGTCTCAGGTGACAAGGTGCCCCAAGGGTGGCACTGGGGAGGCACAGGGTGGCACAGGGTGACTCTGGGTGGCACTGAGGTGACTCTGAATGGCACAGGGTGGCACAGGGTGGCACTGGGGTGGCACTGAGGTGACTCTGGGTGTCCCTGGATGACTCTGAGTGGCACAGGGTGTCACTGGGGTGGCTCTGGGTGGCACTGAGTGTCACAGGGTGGCTCTGGGCTGTCTCTGGGCGGCACAGGGTGGCACAGGATGACACAGGGTGGCGCTGGGGTGGCACAGGGTGACACAGGGTGACACAGGGTGGCACAGGGTGGCACAGGGTGGCTCTGGGGTGGCTCTGGGCTGTCTCTGGGCGGCACAGGGTGGCACTGGGGTGGCACAGGGTGGCACAGGTGGCTCTGGGGTGGCTCTGGGCTGTCTCTGGGGCGGCACAGGGTGGCACTGGGGTGGCACTAGGGTGGCTCTGGGCTGTCTCTGGGCGGCACAGGGTGGCACTGGGGTGGCACAGGGTGGCTCTGGGGTGGCTCTGGGGTGGCACTGGGTGGCACTGGGTGGCACTAGGTGGCACAGGGTGGCTCTGGAGGTGCCCCCTGGCACAGGCAGCCGGCGGAGGCCGGCGGTGACAGGGTTTGGTGTCCCCGCGGCAGGCGGGCGCCAGGCTGGCATCATCGTGGGCTCCATCCTGGGCTCGCTGCTCCTGCTCAGCCTCCTGGGGCTGCTCATCTGGGCGCTGATCGCCCGCTACCAGCGCAAGGAGTGCCAGCGCGCCTGCAGCGACTGCAGGTGGGCACGGGCACGGGCACCGCCACTGGCACTGCTGGGCTCTGCTGGGCTCTGCTGGGCTGTACTGGGTTGTACTGGGCAACAGTGACTGGCACTGGGCTCTGCTGGGCTCTACTGGGCTGTACTGGGCTGTACGGGGCTGTACTGGGCTCTACTGGGCAACAGTGACTGGTACTGGGCTCTGCTGGGCTGTACTGGGCTGTGCTGGGCACCAGTGACTGGCACTAGGCTGTACTGGGCTGTACTGGGCTGTACTGGGCTGTACTGGGCTGTACTGGGCACCAGTGACTGGCACTGGGCTCTACTGGGCACTACTGGGCTGTACTGGGCTGTACTGGGCACCAGTGACTGGCACTGGGCTCTACTGGGTCTGTACTGGGCACCAGTGACTGGCACTGGGCTCTACTGGGCACCACTGGGATGTTCTGGGCTCTACTGGTCTGTACTGGGCACCAGTGACTGGCACTGGGCTGTACTGGGCACCGCTGGGACCACTGATCAGCTGTTGTAATAACTGGGGACAAACGGGCACCAGTGGGGTGGCACTGGGTGACACTGGGTGGGTGGCACGAGGACACCAAGGGGTTGTGATGGGTGGCACCAGGCACAGGTGGGTGGCACAGGACACTGAGGGACACCAGGCACAGGTGGGTGGCACCAGGCACAGGTGGCACCAGGTCCCGGGGGTGGCACAGGGCACTGAGGGACAGCAGGCACAGGTGGGTGGCAGCAGGCACAGGTGGCACCAAGTCCGGGTGGGTGGCACCGGGTCCGGGGTTGGCACCAGGCACAGGTGGGTGGCACCAGGCACAGGTGGCAGCAGGTCGGGGTGGCACCGGGTCCGGGGTGGCACAGGACACTGAGGACACCAGACACAGGTGGGTGGCACAGGTGGCACCAGACACAGGTGGGTGGCACAGGACACTGAGGACACCAGGCACAGGTGGGTGGCACAGGGCACAGGTGGGTGTCACAGGGCACAGGTGGCACCAGACACAGGTGGGTGGCACAGGACACTGAGGGACACCAGGCACAGGTGGGTGGCACCAGGCACAGGTGGCACCAGGCACAGGTGGGTGGCACAGGGCACTGAGGGACACCAGACACAGGTGGGTGGCACCAGGCACAGGTGGCAGCAGGTCCGGGGGTGGCATCGGGTCCGGGGGGCTGGCACAGGGCACAGGTGGCACCAGGTCCGGGGGTGGCACCAGGCACAGGTGGCACCAAGCCCAGGGTGGCACCGGGTCCGGGGGGTGGCACCGGCGGCACCGACGTCCCCAAGGACACACCAGCGGTGCCACCACCCGCACTGGCACACGCAGATCGCCCCCAAACGCGGTGCCAAACCCCCCGGGCTGCCACCCCCGCCTGACGCGCTGTCCCCTCTGTGTCCCCTCCCTGTCGCCTGTCGCGTGTCGCAGGAGCAGCACGGGTGGCACCATGCCCCGGCCCTGCGCCGCCTGCGCGCACCACTCGTACTCGCCGCACGGCATCAGCTACATGCAGTGCCAGCACGGCGACAGCGACGAGCGCGCGGCCGCGCTGCTCTGCAACGACGGCATCCGCCACCAGGTCACCTGTCCCGCGCTGTGACCGCGCGGCGACGGCGACAGCGACAGCGACAGAGAGAGCGGCCGCGATAGTGACGGAGGGAGCGGCTGCAACCAGCAAAAATCCCTCAGAATCCTCCGAAATCTCCGTAAAATCCTCCGAAATCGCCATAAAATCCTCCGAAATCGCCATAAAATCCTCCGAAATCGCCATAAAATCTCTCAGAATCCCCAAGAATTCTTTCCCCGGCGTCTCCTCGTGGTGGCGCGACCACGACAGCGACAGCGACAGAGAGAGCGGCCGCGATAGTGATGGCGGGAGCGGCTGCAACCGGCAAAAATCCCTCAGAATCGTGCGAAATTCCCTCAAAACCCTCCAAAATCGCCATAAAATCTCTCAAAATCTTCAAGAATCCTTTCCTCGGTTTGTCCCTGTGGTGGCGCGACCGCGACAGAGACAGCGACAGAGAGAGCGGCCGCGATAGTGACGGAGGGAGCGGCTGCAACCTGCAAAAATCCCTCAGAATCCTCCGAAATCGCCATAAAATCCTCCGAAATCTCCATAAAATCTCTCAGAATCCCCAAGAATTCTTTCCTCGGTGTGTCCCTGTGGTGCCACCGCCGCGACAGCCACAGCGACAGCGACAGAGAGAGCGCGGCCGCGATAGTGAGGGCGGGAGCGGCTGCAACCGGCCAAAACCCCTCAGAATCCTCCGAAATCTCCATAAAATCTCTCAATATCCTCATAAAATCTCTCAAAATACCCCAAGAATCCTTTCCGCGGTGTGTCCCCGTGGTGGCGCGATCGCGACAGCGACAGCGACAGCGACAGAGAGCGCGGCCGCGATAGTGACGGAGGGAGCGGCTCCCACCGGCCAAAACCCCTCAGAATCGTGCGAAATTCCCTCAAAACACTCCAAATCGCCATAAAATCTCTCAAAATCTTCAAGAATCCTTTCCTCGGTTTTGTCCCTGTGGTGCCACTGCCGCGACAGCGACAGCGACAGCGACAGAGCGGCCGCGATAGTGACGGCGGGAGCGGCTCCCTCTGCCCCAAATCCCTCAGAATGCCACAAAATTCCCACCAAAATCCCCCAAAATGTTTCCAAATCCCCAGGAATTCTTTCCCGGTGTCTCCTCGTGGTGCCACCGCCGCGACAGCGACAGCGAGACCGCGATAGTGACGGCGGGAGCGGCTCCCTCTGCCCAAAATCCTCAAAATCCCCAAAATTTCCCCGAAATCCCCAAAATCCCCTTCCCGCTGTCACCGCGTTTCGTTGCTTTTTTGGGGTTTGACCCCGTTTTTACGCCCCTCCCCCCAATTTTCAGACCCCCCTCCCAATTTTCAGACCCCCCCCCCAATTTTCAGACCCCCCATTCCCGGTTTTCCAGCCCCTCCCCGCTGTTATCGCGATATTTAATTTATTGTCACCCGCTGTCACCAATCGCGGTTCCCCTCCCCCTCCTCGTGCCCCAAATTTGGGATTTTTGGGGGTTTTTTTTGGGGGGGGCGGGAATTGCAGCAAAAAAGAAAAAAAAATCCCAAAATGAAAAAAAAAGAAAAGAAAAAAAGGAAAAATAAGGAAGAAAGAAAATGGAATAAAATTAATGCTATTAATAAAATTGATAAAATTAATAGCGCGGAGTGGATTAGGGAGCGGCCGCCAGGGGCGTGGTCAGAAAGGGGCGTGGCCTTAGCGATTACGTCATTTGCCACGCCCCTCTCGCACCGGCCGCTAGGGGCGCGCGCGGCGTTGCCGGGGCAACGGAACATGGCGGGGCAGGTGGGGGAGGGGAAATTGGGGGACAAGGGGGACAGGGGGGACAAGGGGGGGACGGGGGCGGCAGCCCTTGGGGGGCGGGGGAGGGGCGCGGGGTCCCGGCTCTCAGTGCCCCTCCCCTCCCCAGGACGCCGCCGGCCCCCCGCGGGCCCTGCCCCCCTGAAGGTACCACCGGCACCCCCCCCCCCAAAAAACCCCCCGGGACCCCCAAACTGCACCTGAGCCCCCCAAAATTCCACCTGGGGTCACAGAGACCCCCAGCCCAACCCTGACCCCCAAAATCCATCACTGACCCCCCAAACCCCCAACCCAGGACCCTCAAACTGCCCCCGGCCCCCCAAAATCCCTCACTGACCCCCCAAAGCCCCTCAGTGACCCCCCCAAACCCCCCAAAATCCCTCAGTGACCCCCCCAAACCTCATCCCAGGAGCCCCAAACCTCCCCTGACCCCCCCAAATCCCCCAAACCCCTCACTGACCCCCCAAACCCCCTCAGTGACCCCCGAAACCCCCACTGAACCCCCAAACCCCCAAACCCCCTCACTGACCCCCCAAAATCCCTCATTGACCCCCCCTGACCCCCCTGACCCCCTCAGTGACCCCCCAAACTGCCTCACTGACCCCTCAAACACCCTAAGTGACTCCCCAAACCCCTCAAACCCCTCACTGAGCCCCCAAACCCCTCAGTGACACCCCAAACCCTCCCAAAATCCCTCAGTGACCCCTCAAGCCCCCCAAACCCCTCACTGACCCCCAAACCCCTCAGTGACACCCCAAACCCCCCAAATCCCTCAGTGACCCCCCCAAACCCCTCACTGACCCTCCCCAAACCCCCGAAACTGCCTCAGTGACCCCCCGACCCCTCAGCGATGCCCCAAAACCCCCCACTCACCCCCCAAACCCCCACTGACCCCTCACTGACTCCCCGCCCCCCAGCCCCCGCCCCATTCATCGCCGACGCCCGCGGGCACCTCCTGCCGCACGTGCCGCGCTCCCAGGTGAGCAATTTTGGGAACCCCGCTCCTTTCGGGGGCCACACCTGCCCAGGCGCCGCCCTCCCCCGTGTTGCCGCGGGGCGCAGGTGTCGCCGTGGGGGACGTTCCTGGGGACGTGGGGAGCTGCCGCGGCGGCTGCCCCCGGCCCGGCTGGACCTGAGCGCCGCGAGCCGCGAGCGGCGGGGAGAGCGCTGGGGAGAGCCTGCAACGGGATCCGGACCCGCGTCACGGAAAGGTGACACCTGAGACACCTGGGATACACCTGGGGTACACCTGAGATACCTGGGATACACCTGGGATACACCTGGGCACACCTGGGATACACCTGAGAGACCTGGGATACACCTGGGATACACCTGGGATACACCTGGGATACACCTGGGATACACCTGGGCACACCTGGGATACCTGAGCACACCTGGGCACACCTGAGATACCTGGGATACACCTGGGATACACCTGGGCACACCTGGGATACACCTGAGATACCTGGGATACACCTGGGCACACCTGGGATACACCTGGGCACACCTGGGATACACCTGGCCACACCTGGGGGATGGGGGAGAGCGCTGGGGAGGGCGGAGCCGCAGCTGGAGAGAGCCTGCAACGGGATCCGGACCCGCGTCACGGGAAAGGTGACACCTGGGACACCTGGGATACACCTGGGACACCTGGGATACCTGGGATACACCTGGGCACACCTGAGACACCTGGGATACACCTGGGCACACCTGGGATACCTGGGATACACCTGAGATACACCTGGGATACACCTGGGCACAGCTGGGATACACCTGGGATACACCTGGGCACAGCTGGGATACACCTGAGACACCTGGGACACACCTGGGCACACCTGGGATACACCTGGGGGGATGGGAGAGCTGGGGAGGGCGGGGCCGGAGCTGGAGAGAGCCTGCGACGGGATCCGGACCAGCACACGGAAAGGTGACACCTGAGATACACCTGAGATACCTGGGATACCTGAGATACACCTGAGATACACCTGGGATACACCTGGGCACAGCTGGGATACACCTGGAATACACCTGGGCACAGCTGGGATACACCTGAGACACCTGGGATACACCTGGGATACACCTGGGATACATCTGGGCACACCTGGGATACACCTGGGACACACCTGAGATACCTGAGATACACCTGGGCACACCTGGGACACACCTGGGACACACCTGAGATACCTGGGATACACCTGGGCACACCTGGGCACACCTGGGATACACCTGAGATACCTGGGATACACCTGGGCACACCTGGGATACACCTGGGGGATGGGGGAGCGCTGGGAGGGCGGAGCCGGAGCTGGAGAGAGCCTGCGACGGGATCCGGACCCGCGTCACGGGAAAGGTGACACCTGGGACACACCTGGGACACACCTGGGACACCTGGGATACCTGGGATACACCTGGGCACACCTGGGATACACCTGGGACACACCTGGGACACACCTGGGACACCTGAGATACACCTGGGACACACCTGGGACACACCTGGGACACACCTGGGACACACCTGGGATACACCTGGGATACACCTGGGGGCTGGGATACACCTGGGATACACCTGAGTACACCTGAGATACCTGAGATACACCTGAGATACACCTGGGATACACCTGGGCACAGCTGGGATACACCTGAGACACCTGGGATACACCTGGGATACACCTGGGATACACCTGAGATACCTGGGATACACCTGGGATACACCTGGGACACACCTGGGCACATCTGGGACACCCCCAGGGCTCAGGTGGGGGCACAGAACAGACGGAAGAGGGGACAGGGGGACACTGGGATGGGGATTTGGGGTCAGGATTGAGGGATTTGGGGATTTTGGGATTTGGGGATTTGGGGATTTGGGATCAGGATTGGGGGATTTGGGGATTTGGGGATTTGGGGTCAGGATTGGGGGATTTGGGGATTTGAGGATTTGGGGATTTGAGGATTTGGGGTCAGGATTGGGGATTTGGGGTCAGGGATGGAGATTTGGGGATTTGGGGTCAGGGATTTGGGGATTTAGGGGTCAAGATTGGGGGATTTGAGGATTTGGGGATTTGAGGATTTGGGGATTTGAGGATTTGGGGTCAGGATTGGGGGATTTGGGGTCAGGATTGGGGGATTTGGGGATTTGGGGATTTGGGGATTTGAGGATTTGGGGATTTGAGGATTTGGGGATTTGGGGATTTGGGGATTTGGGGTCAGGATTTGGGGGATTTGAGGTCAGGTATTTTGGAGATTTGGGGTCAGGATTTGAGGATTTGGGGATTTGGGGATTTGAGGATTTGGGGATTTGAGGATTTGGGGTCAGGATTGGGGGATTTGGGGACAATCCCCCCTGACCCCCCTTCCTCCTCCCCCAGCTCCAGGAACCCTGGGACCACCCAGAACTTTCTGGAAAGGACCAGAGGGTGCCCAGCCCCACCCCGAGACCCCAAAACCTGAGGACACCCCCGGGGTTGTCCCTGTCCCAAAAATCCCCCAAACCCCTGAGCCCCTGTCACTGTCCCCCCCCAAAATCCCAACCCTCGGGGGGCACAGGAGGGGCTGGGACCCCCCAAAAATGAGAAATAAAATCTGAGAAATGCAGGAACTGCTTGGAATGAGCCCAAAACCTTTTGGGATTTCGGGTTTTTAGGGGTCCCTCCTCTTCCTCCTCCCTGGTCTCAGGGGAGGTTCTTAATTAAGGCATTAATTAATTAATTTCTGCCACCCCAAAATCCAAACCAGGAAGATTTCCCCCCCCAAATTTTGGTTTTTAGCAGCTGGGACAAGAATGTGGGATGGAGCAGGGAGGGTCCCCTTCCCAAAAATTAAAAATCCCCAAAAACTCATCCCTGCTCTGCAGGACCTGCAAATTTGGGGTTTTTTTCCCCTCAGTGAAGCAGCAATTCCCCAAATCCCCAAAAGAAAATCCCTTTTAAGCCAGGAGGATCGGAGCTGCTTTATTGCAGAGGGGAGAGGTGGCAACACCTGGGAGGGAGAAAACAAAAAATCCCTTCCCAAGGCGGGGGGTAAAAACTGATTTTATTTTTGGCAGGAAGCTGCAAAAAGTGAATTTTTGGGCTGAGCCATGGGATTGCCAGGGGAAAACAAAATCCCTTCCCTAGGGCGGGGTAAAAACTGATTTTATTTTTGCAGGAAGCTGCAAAAAGTGAATTTTTTGGGTGCAGAATGGGCTGAGCCATGGGATTGCCAGGGGAAAACAAAATCCCTTCCCTAGGGGGGTAAAAAACTGAATTTTTTTTTGCAGGAAGCTGCAAAAAGTGAATTTTTTTTTTGCAGGAAGCTGCAAAAAGTGAAATTTTTTTTGCAGGAAGCTGCAAGAAGTGAATTTTTTGGGTGCAGAATGGGCTGAGCCATGGGATTGCCAGGGAAAAACAAAATCCCTTCCCTAGTGGGGGGGTAAAAAACTGATTTTATTTTTGCAGGGAGCTCCAAAAACTGATTTTATTTTTGCAGGAAGCTCCAAAAAGTGAATTTATTTTTGCAGGAAGCTCCAAGAAGTGAATTTTTCTTGCAGGAAGCTGCAGAAGGAGTTTCGGGCTGAGCCCGGACCGCCCGGCAGGGAGGGCCGGGCTGCGGCGATGTCACCGCCCCGCCCCCGCGCTGCTGGCACGGCTCCGGTGGCGCTGCCGCCCACGGGGACACAGAGCTGCCATTGTCGCGCCCCGGGGGCGGGGGGAGGGGCGCGGCTCCGCTGTCCCGGCGGTTTTGGGGTCCCAGCTCACAGCACAGCCAGGGCAGCCGAGGAGAGCAGCGTCAGCAGCAGCACCAGCAGCCCCGACCGCGTCACCTGCGCCAGCCCCAGCCCCCGGCCCAGGTCCCAGGCCTGCGGGGACACGGACACGTGGGACACGGGGACACGGGGGACACCCAGGGGACACTGTGGGGACACCCAGGGACACCCAGGGATTGTCCCCAGGCCTGCGGGGACACGGACACGTGGGGCACGGGGGGACAGGGGGACACGGGGGGACACCCAGGGACACCCAGGACACTGTGGGGACACTGTGGGGACACTATGGGGACACCTAGGGACACTGTGGGGCACCAGGGACACCCAGGGGACACCCAGGGGACACCCAGGGACACCAGGGACACCCAGGATTGTCCCCAGCCCTGCGGGGACACGGGACACATGGGACACGGGGGACAGGGGGACACGGGGGACACCCAGGGGACACTGTGGGGACACCCAGGGACACCCAAGGATTGTCCCCAGGCCTGCGGGGACACGGACACGTGGGACACGGGGGACAGGGGACACCCAGGGACACCAGGGGACACCCAGGGACACCCAGGGGACATCAGGGACACCCAGGGGACACCATGGATTGTCCCCAGGCCTGCGGGGACACGGACACGTGGGACACGGGGGACAGGGGGACACCCAGGGACACCCAGGGGACACCCAGGGACACAGGGGACACCCAGGGGACACCCAGGGACACCCAGGATTGTCCCCAGGCCTGCGGGGACACGGGACACGGGGACACAGGGACACCCAGGGACAGCCAGGGGACAGCCAGGGACACCCAGGGGACACCTAAGGGACACCCAGGGACATCAGGGACACCCAGGGACACTCCAGGATTGTCCCCAGGCCTGCGGGGACACGGGGACATGTGGGACACACAGGGACACAGGGGGACACTGTGGGGACACTGTGGGGACACCCAGGGACACCCAGGGGACACCAGGGACACCCAGGGGACACCCAGGGACACCCAGGGACTGTCCCCATTCCCTGCTGGGGTCCCTGGCAGGGAGGTGTCCCCAGCCCCTCGGTGTCACTCTGTTCCCGTTCCCATTCCCATTCCCATCCCTGCTCCCTTTTATCCCAGTTCCCATTGCCCCACTCCAGCCCCTCCCCTCATTCCATCCCCTCTCCACAGCCCCACTCGTTCCCATCCCCATCCCCATCCCCATTCCCATTATTCCCATTATTCCCATTATTCCCATTCCCATTCCCCATTCCCATTCCCCATTCCCATTCCCATTCCCAATCCCATTCCCATCCCCATTCCCATTATTCCCATTATTCCCATTCCCAATCCCATCCTCATTTCCCATTCCCATTCCAATTCCCAATTCCCATCCCCATTATTCCCATTATTCCCATTATTCCCATTATTCCCATTATTCCCCTTCCCATGGAATTCCCCAGTTCCCAGCACAAAGCCTCCACGTTTCCCCAAAACCCCCATCCCAAACCCTCACCCAGGACCACCCCAACACCCCAGTCCCAGTTCCAAACTGGGAGCACTGGGATACCACCACCCTCTGGAACTGACTCCCAAAATCCCCCTCCAGCATTCCCCAAAAAACTCCCCAAAATCCTCCCTGTTCCCACGGGATTCGGGCAGGGGGGACGCTCAGGTGCCACCACCTGTGTCACCTGCTGTCCCCAGCGCAGGGACAGGGCTCCAGGTGCCACCACCTGTGTCACCTGCTGTCCCCAGCGCAGGGACAGGGGCTCCAGGTGCCACCACCTGTGTCACCTGCTGTCCCCAGCGCAGGGACAGGGGCTCCAGGTGCCACCACCTGTGTCACCTGCTGTCCCCAGCGCAGGGACAGGGGCTCCAGGTGCCACCACCTGTGTCACCTGCTGTCCCCAGCGCAGGGACAGGGCTCCAGGTGCCACCACCTGTGTCACCTGCTGTCCCCAGCGCAGGGACAGGGGCTCCAGGTGCCACCACCTGTGTCACCTGCTGTCCCCAGCGCAGGGACAGGGCTCCAGGTGCCACCACCTGTGTCACCTGCTGTCCCCAGCGCAGGGACAGGGCTCCAGGTGTGCAGAGCTGCCGGGGTGACTCACCAGGTGCCGGATCCCGTTCCAGGTGTGGTAGGAGAAGGGAAGGACCAGAGCGAATTTGGCCGAGAAGATGAGGGCGGGGCTCAGGCCCAGAGCCCTCACCTGAGCCAGGTAGTGCGGGAAGTGCTCTGGGAGCAGGAGAGCGGCCAGGGAGAACAGGGACACACCTGGGGGAGGGGAAATTATGGGATACAGCTGGAAACAGGGATGGGGAACTGGGATACACCTGGAAAACAGGGACACACCTGGGGGAGGGAAATTATGGGATACAGCTGGAAACAGGGATGGGGAACAGGGACACACCTGGAATACAGCTGGAAACAGGGACGGGAAACAGGGACACACCTGGGGTGGGATGGGAAACAGGGATGGAGAACAGGGACACACCTGGGGAGGGGAAATCACGGGATACACTGGAAACAGGGATGGGGAACAGGGACACACCTGGGGTGGGATGGGAAACAGGGATGGAAAACTGGGATACACCTGGGGGAGGGAAAGGTATGGGATACAGCTGGAAACAGGGATGGGGAACAGGGATGGGAAACAGGGATACACCTGGAGAACAGGGACACACCTGGGGGAGGGGAAATTATGGGATACAGCTGGAAACAGGGATGGGAAACAGGGATACACCTGGGGGAGGGGAAATCAGGGGATACACCTGGAAACAGGGATGGGAAACAGGCACACACCTGGGGTGGGATGGGAAACAGGGATGGGAAACAGGGACACACCTGGGGGAGGGGAAATCACGGGATACACCTGGAAACAGGGATGGAGAACAGGGACACACCTGGGATACAGGTGGAAAACAGGGATGGAGAACAGGGACACACCTGGGGGAGGGAGAGTTATGGGATACACCTGGAAAACAGGGATGGGAAACAGGGACACACCTGGGGGAGGGAAAATCATGGGATACAGCTGGAAACAGGGATGGGAAACAGGGACACACCTGGGGTGGGATGGGAAACAGGGATGGAAAACTGGGATACACCTGGGGGGAGGGAGAGTGATGGGATACACCTGGAAAACAGGGACACACCTGGAAAAAAGGGATGGAGAACAGGGATGGAGAACAGGGATAGACCTGGAAAACAGGGACACACCTGGGGGGAGGGAGAGTTATGGGATACAGCTGGAAAACAGGGACACACCTGGAAAACAGGGACGGAAAACTGGGATGGAAAACAGGGATACACCTGGGTGGGATGGGGAACAGGGATAGAAAACAGAGATAGACCTGGAAAACAAGGATACACCTCGGGGGAGGGAAAATTACGGGATAGACCTGGAAAACAGGGATACACCTGGGGAGAGGGAGAGTTATGGGATACAGCTGGAAAACAGGGACACACCTGGGGAGAGGGAGAGTTATGGGATACACCTGGAAAACAGGGACACACCTGGAAAGCAGGAAACACCTGGGGTGGGATGGGATGGGATTTATGGGATGGGATACAGGGATGGGATTTATGGGATTTATGGGATGAGATTTTTGGGATGGGATCAATGGGATGGGATCAATGGGATGGGATTTTTGGGATTTTTGGGATGGGGTGGGAGGGAAAGCTCAGGGAACTGAAGGAATTTGGGGAATTGAGGGTGGGAAAAATGGGAATGGGGAAAAACAGGGATGGGAAAATGGGACGGAGACCCCAAGTGTCCCAATGTCCCCCCAGTGCCACCACCCAGGCTCAGTGTCCCCAAACTGTCCCCAATGTCCCCAAAATGTCCCCAATGTCCCCATGTCCCACCCAGGCTCAGTGTCCCCCCAAGGTGTCCCCAATGTCCCCAAATGTCTCCAAACTGTCCCCATGTCCCCCCAGGTGTCCCCAGTGTCCCACCCAGGCTCAATGTCCACCCCAGGTGTCCCCAATGTCCTCAAATATCCCCCAGGTGTCCCCATGTCTCCAAACTGTCCCAAATGTCCCCAGGGTGTCCCCATGTCCCCACCCAGGCTCAGTGTCCCCAAAGTGTCCCCAATGTCCCCAAACTGTCCCCAATGTCCCCATGTCCCACTCAGGCTCAATGTCCCCAATGTCCCCAGGGTGTCCCCAAATGTCCCCCAGGTGTCCCCATGTCCCACTCAGGCTCAGTGTCCCCAATGTCCCCCATGTCCCAAGGTGTCCCCAATGTCCCCATGTCCCCACCCAGGCTCAGTGTCCCCAAACTGTCCCCAAATGTCCCCAAGGTGTCCCCAGTGTCCCCCCAGGTGTCCCCAAACTGTCCCCAATGTCCCCATGTCCCACCCAGGCTCAGTGTCCCCCAGGTGTCCCCAATGTCCCCATGTCCCACCCAGGCTCAGTGTCCCCAATGTCCCCAAGGTCCCCAAAATCCCCCGTGTCCCAATGTCCCCAGGTGTCCCCATGTCCCCAGTGTCCCCAGGTGTCCCCAAGGTGTCCCCATGTCCCACCCAGGCTCAGTGTCCCCCCAGGTGTCCCCAATGTCCCCAAGGTGTCCCCAGTGTCCCCCCAGGTGTCCCCAAGGTGTCCCCAATGTCCCCATGTCCCACCCAGGCTCAGTGTCCCCCCAGGTGTCCCCAAGGTGTCCCCAAGGTGTCCCCATGTCCCACCCAGGCTCAGTGTCCCCAATGTCCCCAAGGTGTCCCCAGGTGTCCCCAAACTGTCCCCAATGTCCCCCAGGTGTCCCCAATGTCCCCAGTGTCCCACCCAGGCTCAGGGCCACTCCGGTGCCGCGGTGGCTGATGGACATGGCCATGGGCAGCGACCACCTGCAACAGACACACCTGTCACCCAACAACAGGCACACCTGTCACCCAAACACACCCAAACAACAGGCACACCTGTCACCCAACAACAGGCACACCTGTCACCCAAACAACAGACACACCTGTCACCCAACAACAGACACACCTGTCACCCAAACAACAGGCACACCTGTCACCCAAACACACCCAAACAACAGACACACCTGTCACCCAACAACAGGCACACCTGTCACCCAACAACAGACACACCTGTCACCCAACAACAGGCACACCTGTCACCCAAACACACCCAAACAGACACACCTGTCACCCAAACAACAGACACACCTGTCACCCAAACAACAGGCACACCTGTCACCCAAACACACCCAAACAACAGACACACCTGTCACCCAAACACACCCAAACAACAGACACACCTGTCACCCAAACAACAGGCACACCTGTCACCCAAACACACCCAAACAACAGGCACACCTGTCACCCAAACATCCAACAGGCACACCTGTCACCCAAACAACACACACACACCTGGGGAACCCAAAAACAGCAGACACACCTGTCACCCAAAAACCCAACACACACCTGGGGAACCCCAGTTTTGGGGTGTTTCTGGGGTGGTTTTGGGGTTCCCAGGGCAGTTTTAGGGTGTTTTTGGGTGTTTTGGGTAGCTTTGGGGTGTTTTTGGGGTACCAGGCTGGTTTTGGGGTTCCCAAGGCAGTTTTGGGGTCCGAAGCTGTTTTAAGGGGTGTATTTGGGGTGTTTTTGAGGTCCCAGGGAGTTTTTGGGTGTTTTGGGGTGTTTTTGGGGTGTTTTTGGGGTGTTTTAGGGTGTTTTAAGGTGCTTTAGAATGTTTTTGAGGTATTTTAGGGTGTTTTGGGGGGTGTTTTAGGGTGTTTTAGGGGTGTTTTTGGGTTCCCAGACAGTTTTGAGCTGTTTTAGGGTGGTTTTGGGTGGTTTTGGGTGTTTTTGGGGTGATTTTGGGGTGGTTTAGGGTGTTTTAGGGTGTTTTGGGGTGTTTTGGGGGGTGTTTTAGGATGTTTTTGGGCTGTTTTGGGGTGTTTGGGCTGTTTTTGGGGTGGTTTTGGGGTGTTTTTGGGCTGTTTTGGGGTGATTTTGGGCTGTTTGGGGCTGTTTTGGGCTGTTTTGGGCTGTTTTGGGCTGTTTTGGGGTGCCCCACCTGTAGATGCTGACGTGGGGGGACAGGGGCCGCCCCGAGCGCTCGTTCCTCTCCCAGAATCTCCGCATCTCCTCCCGCGCCGTGGTGCCCATGGGGATCACCCTGCCAGGGGCACTGAGCCCAAACCCAAACAACCCAAAAACCCCAAAAACCCTGTCCCTGGAAACTCCAAAAACCCCAAAAAACCCGTCCCTGGAAACCCCAAAAACCCCAAAAAACCCCGTCCCTGGAAACCCCAAAACCCAAAAACCCAAAAACCCAAAAACCCAAAAACCCAAAAACTCTGTCCCTGGAAACCCCAAAAGCCCCAAAAACCCCATCCCTGGAAACCCCCAAAAACCCCCAAAAAACGTCCCTGGGAACCCCAAAAACCCCAAAAAACCCCGTCCCTAAAAACCCCAAAAACCCCAAAGGACCCGTCCTGGAAACCCCAAAATCCCCAAACCCAAAAAACCCTCCTTGGAAACCCCGAAAACCCCCAAAACCCCAAAAACCCAAAAACCCAAAAACCCAAAAACCCCTGTCCCTCAAAACCCCAAAACCCCAAAATCCCTTCTCTGACCTCCCAGTCCATCCCAGCCCATCCCAGTCCATCCCAGTCCCTCCCAGTCCCTCCCAGTCCATCCCAGTCCCATTCCAGTCCCATCCCAGTCCATCCCAGTCCCTCCCAGTCCCTCCCAGTCCATCCCAGTCCCATCCCAGTCCCTCCCAGTCCATCCCAGCCCATCCCAGTCCCTCCCAGTCCATCCCAGCCCATCCCAGTCCATCCCAGTCCCTCCCAGTCCCTCCCAGTCCATCCCAGTCCCATTCCAGTCCCATCCCAGTCCATCCCAGTCCCTCCCAGTCCCTCCCAGTCCATCCCAGCCCATCCCAGTCCCTCCCAGTCCATCCCAGCCCATCCCAGTCCCATCCCAGTCCCTCCCAGCCCATCCCAGTCCCATCCCAGTCCATCCCAGTATATCCAAACCCATTCCCAGTCCATCCCAGTCCACCCCAGTCCATCCCAGTCCCATTCCAGTCCATCCCAGTCCCTCCCAGTCCCTCCCAGTCACTCACTGGTGCAGGCTGGGGCCGGGTCCCAGCCGGGCCAGGAGGCAGCGCCGCCCCAAACCCCTGGAGAGAGAAATGGGGAAAATGGGAAAAATTGGAAAAATGGGAAAAAATGGGAAAAAATTGAAAAAATGGTGAAAAATGGGGGAATGGGAAAAATGGGGAAATGGGGAAATGAGGAAAATGGGAAAAATGGGATTTTGGGATGGGAGAAGGGATTTGGGGATGGGATTTGGGGTTTGGAATTTTGGGATTTGGAATTTTGGGATTTGGGATCAGGCACAGATTTTAGGATTGGGAACCCATTTTAGGATTGGGGAGGGATTTGGGATTTGGGATTTTGGGATGGGGTTTGGGAAGGGGGATGGGATTTGGGATTTGGGATTTGGGATTGGGGATCAGGAACCGATTTTAGGACTGGGGAGGGATTTGGGATGGGAGGACAAAGAGAGTGGGAGGGGACACCGAGGTGACACAGGTGACACACACAGGTGACACACAGGTGACACACACAGGTGACACACACAGGTGACACACACAGGTGACACACAGGTGACACACACAGGTGACACACACAGGTGACACACAGGTGACACAGGTGAGACAGGTGACAGAGATGACACACACAGGTGACACACAGGGTGACACACACAGGGTGACACACAGGTGACACACACAGGTGACACAGGTGACACACAGGTGACACAGGGTGACACAGGTGGCACAGGTAACACACAGGTGACACACACAGGTGACACACAGGGTGACACAGGTGACACAGGTGACACACAGGGTGACACACACAGGTGACACACACAGGTAACACACAGGTGACACGCAGGGTGACACACACAGGTGACACACACAGGTGACACACAGGGTGACACAGGTGACACAGGTGACACACAGGGTGACACACACAGGTGACACACACAGGTAACACACAGGTGACACACAGGTGACACACACAGGTGACACACACAGGGTGACACGCAGCCATGGCGGCGCCCGGGGCCAGACCCGCGAAATCCCCTCAGGCCGCGCGCCCCTCGTGTCCCCAAATATCCCCAAGTGTCCCCAAATGTCCCCACGCGCCCCAAGCGCCGCCCGGCCGGGCCCGGGCCCTCCGAGTCACCTCAGCGCCAGCGCCGCCATCTTGGACAGGCCGCGCCGGAAGTGGCCGTGACGCGCTTCCGGTGGCGGCGCGCGCGGGGCAGGGCGGGAAAGGCGCGGGGGAGCGATGGGGGAGGGGTGGGGAGCGATCTTCCCGCCAAACCCCGGGATTTTCCCGCCAAATCACAGAATTTCCTCGCTTCCAGATCCCGGAATTTTCCTCCCAAACCCCGGAATTTTCCGCCAAATCACAGAATTTTCCCGCCAAATCCCGGAATTTTCCCCCCAAATCCCGGAATTCCCCCCAATCCCAGAATTTTCCGCCAAATCCCGGAATTTCCTTCCCCAAAATGCCGGAATTTTCTCGCCAAATTCCAAAATTTGCCCCCAAATCCCGGATTTTCCCGCTAAATTCCAAAATTTCCCGCCCAAATCCCGAATTTTTCCCGCCAAATCCTGGAATTTTCCGCCAAATTCTAAAATTTCCCCCAAATCCCGGAATTTTCCCGCCAAATCTCGGAATTTTCCTCCCAAATCCCAGGTTTTTCCATAAATCCCAAAAAATAAAAATCCCAAACCCCTCCCAAAACCCACCCCAAAATCCTTCAAAACTCCGCCAAACCCCCAAAACCTTCCCCCAAAAACCCCAAATCCCCCAAAAACTCCCCCAAAACTGCCCCAAAAACCCAAACCCCCCAAAACTCCCCCCAAAACTCCCCTAAAAAACCCAAAACTTCCCAAAATCCCCAAAAAATCCCAAAAAACCCCAAAACCTCCCTCAAAAAATACCCAAATAGCCCCAAAAAGCACCAAAACCTCCGAAATCCCCCCCAAAATCCAAAAGGCTCCCAAACTCCCATAAAAAGCCCCAAAACTTCCCAAAATCCCAAAAAAATTCCCCCAAAAAAACTCCCGAGATCCCCCAAAAACCCAACTCCCCAAAATCCCCTAAAACCTACCAAAACCTCCCCCCAAAAAAACCAAAACTACCCCAAAAACTCCGAAACCCCCATGTCCCTAATGTCCCTCGTGTCCCCCGTGTCCCCCGTGTCCCCAATGTCCCTCGTGTCCTCCCCCGTGTCCGTGTCCCCAATGTCCCCCATGTCCCCCCGTGTCCCCAATGTCCCATCATGTCTCCCCCATGTCCCCCCGTGTCCGTGTCCCCCGTGTCCCCCCCCGTGTCCGTGTCCCCCGTGTCCGTGTCCCCAATGTCCCCTCCTGTCCCCCCGTGTCCGTGTCCTCAATGTCCCCCCAATGTCCCCCATGTCCCCCCGTGTCCCCTCCTGTCCCCCGTGTCCCTCATGTCTCCCCCATGTCCCCCGTGTCCGTGTCCCCGCTGTCCCCTCATGTCCCCCCGTGTCCGCGTCCCCCGTGTCCGTGTCCCCAATGTCCCATCATGTCTCCCCCGTGTCCCCCCGTGTCCGTGTCCCCAATGTCCCCCGTGTCCGGGTCCCCCGTGTCCCCGCTGTCCCCTCATGTCCCCCCGTGTCCGTGTCCCCATGTCCCCCCGTGTCCGTGTCCCCCGTGTCCGTGTCCCCAATGTCCCTCGTGTCCCCCCGTGTCCCCGCTGTCCCCTCGGGCACATTCCTGCCGCGCCGCCCACGCGGGAATTCGGGTGACAAAGGCGACAGTGTCCCGCGGGACAGTCCCGCAGTGTCCCCAAAATGTCCCCGCGTGTCGCCCCCCCCGCGGCGCGCGCCCATTGGCCGAGCCCGGGGGTGCAGCCGCCCTTAAACCGCTGTCGCCGCGCTGTCGCCGCGCTGTCGCCTCCCTGTCGCCGCCGCCATGTCGCCGAGGGCCACGCGCCACCTGCTGCTGCTGCTGGCGGCGCTGGGTGAGCTCGGGGACAAGGGACGGTCCCCAAAAATGGGGCCGGGGGGGGAGGGGGAGGGAGAAGGATGGTGGCACCCACGTGGTGTTTGGGGACTGTCACCGCTGGGGGGTGGCATCGAGGAGGGGGCGCGGGGTTGTCACCAGCTGGGGACAGGGGGTGGCAGCAAGGACAGTCCCCAAAATTGTCACCCAGGGGGACACAGGACGGAGTGGCGTTAAGGACAGACCAGAGGTGGCATCAGGACAGTCCCAGAATTGTCACCCAGGTGGGGACAGGGGGTGGCAGCAAGGACAGTCCCAAGATTGTCAACGAGCTGGGGACAGGGGTGTGGCAGGAGGGTCCCAGAGTTGTCACCAAGATGGGGACAGGTTGGGGTGACATGCAGGACAGTCCCAGAGTTGTCACCTCCCTGGGACAGGTTGGGGTGGCATCAAGGAGGGTCCCAGAATTGTCACCCAGGTGGGGACGGGCGGGGAGTGACATCAAGGACAGTCCCGAGGTGGCATCAAGGACAGTCCCAGGATTGTCACCTCCCTGGGGACAGGCGCGGGTGGCATCAAGGAGCGGTCCCGAAAATTGTCACCGAGCTGGGGACAGGGCAGGGTGGCATCAAGGAGGGTCCCAGAATTGTCACCCAGGTGGGGACGGGCGGGGTGACATCAAGGACAGTCCGGAGGTGGCATCAAGGACAGTCCCAGGATTGTCACCTCCCTGGGGACAGGCGCGGGTGGCATCAAGGACGGTCACCAAAATTGTCACCTCCTGGGGACAACCGGGGTGACATCCAGGACAGTCCCAGAGTTGTCACCAAGCTGGGGACAGGTTGGGGTGACATCCAGGACAGTCCCAGAATTGTCACCTCCTGGGGACAGGTTGGGGTGACATCCAGGACAGTCCCAGAGTTGTCACCTCCCTGGGGACAGGCGCGGGTGGCACCAAGGACCCCCCGGGGACACCGGGGCGGTGCCACCACCCCGCTGTCCCCTCCGGGCCACCCCCGGCGCCCCCCGGCGGCCGCTCGGGGCAGCGCTGACGTGTCGCCGCGGTGTCGCCGCCGCGGTGTCGCCGCAGTGTCGCCGGTGTCGCCGATCCACGTGTACACGCAGCGCGAGGTCTATGGCACCGTGGGCGCCAGTGTCACCCTGTCGTGCAGCTTCTGGTCCAGCGAGTGGGTCTCGGACGACATCTCCATCACCTGGCACTTCCAGGCCGAGGGCACCCGCGACAGCATCTCCGTCAGTGCCCCCGAGTGTCCCCGAGTGTCCCCGAATGTCCCCGAGTGTCCCCGAGTGTCCCCACCCCGTCCCCAGCCCCGCCCTGCCCTTGTGGGGACAGGGACAGTCCTTCCCTGAGGGTGGCACGGTGTCCTGCTGCGCTGGGGTGGCACTGAGATGTCCCCAAGGTGTCCCCAGTGCCAGCCCCAGCAGTGTCACCTCTCCCTGGGGTGGCACTGGGATGTCCCCAGGATGTCCCCAGTGCCAGCCCCGGCAGTGTCACCTCTCCCTGGGGTGGCACTGCGATGTCCCCAAGGTGTCCCCATCACATCCCAGTGCCAGCCCCGGCAGTGTCACCTGTCCCTGAGGTGGCACTGCGATGTCCCCAAGGTGTCCCCATCACATCCCAGTGCCAGCCGCGGCAGGACAGACCCTCCCTGGAGGTGACACCGTGTCCTGTCACACCGCGGTGGCACCGGGGTGTCCCCACAGCGTCACCACGACAGTCGCGAGCGCCCCCAAGACCCCCCCCATGTCCCCCTGTCCCCTTTGTCCCTCTGTCCCCGCCACCTCCGGCGCTGGCCGTCCCCCCGCCGCGCCGAGGTGCCACCCCCGCCGCTGGGTGACCGCTCTGTCGCTGTCGCTGTCGCCGTCGCTGTCGCAGATCTTCCACTTCGCCCAGGGCCAGCCCTACATCGACGACGTGGGGACGTTCAAGGAGCGCATGGCGTGGGCGGGGAACCCGCGGCGCCGCGACGGCTCCATCGTCATCCGCGACCTGGAGCCCGGCGACAACGGCACCTTCACGTGCGACGTCAAGAACCCGCCCGACATCGTGGGCAGGTCCTCGCAGGTCACGCTCTACGTGCTGGAGAGAGGTGCGCGCGGGACGCCGCCCTGTCGCCGATGGTGGCGGTGTCAGCTCCCTGTCGCCTCCCTGTCACTGATAGTGGCGGTGTCACATCCCTGTCA
Source organism: Luscinia luscinia (assembly GCA_034336685.1). NCBI lineage: Eukaryota > Metazoa > Chordata > Aves > Passeriformes > Muscicapidae > Luscinia > Luscinia luscinia. The sequence continues at coordinate 57,673 of JAKWBO010000186.1, read as the reverse complement.
TCTCCCTGTCGCCGATGGCGGCGGTGTCGCCTCCCTGTCACCGATGGCGGCGGTGTCGCCTCCCTGTCATCTCCCTGTCACTGATAGTGGCAGTGTCACCTCCTTGTCACCTCCCTGTCATCCATGGTGGCGGTGTCACCTCCCTGTCACCTCCCTGTCGCCGATGGCGGCGGTGTCATCTCCCTGTCACCGATGGTGCCATGGGGGTGACCCAGTGTCCCTACCCCCGCCCTGGGTGACCCGGTGCCGTGTCCCGTCCGGGGGTGACCCGGTGTCCCTGTCCCCTCTGTGCTCTGGGGGTGACCCGGTGCCCTGTCCCGCCAGGGGTGACCCGGTGCCGTGTCCCCCTGGGTGACCCGGTGTCCCTGTCCCGCCCGGGGCTGACCCGGTGTCCCTGTCCCCCGGGCTGACCCGGTGCCCTGTCCCGCCCTGGGTGACCCGGTGCCGTGTCCCCTCTGTGCTATGGGGGTGACCCGGTGCCGTGTCCCGCCCTGGGTGACCCGGTGCCCTGTCCCCCCTGGGTGACCCGGTGTCCCTGTCCCCCGGGGATGACCCGGTGTCCCTGTCCCCTCTGTGCTCCGGGGCTGACCCGGTGCCCTGTCCCCCAGGCTGACCCGGTGCCGTGTCCCCCGGGGCTGACCCGGTGTCCCTGTCCCGCCCTGGGTGACCCGGTGCCGTGTCCCCTCTGTGCTCTGGGGGTGACCCGGTGTCCCTGTCCCGCCCTAGCTGACCCGGTGCCCTGTCCCGCCCGGGGTGACCCGGTGTCGTGTCCCCGCCAGGCTGACCCGGTGCCGTGTCCCTCTGTGCCATGGGGCTGACCCGGTGCCCTGTCCCCGCTCGGCGTGACCCGATGCCGTGTCCCCTCTGTGCTATGGGGGGTGACCCGGTGTCCCTGTCCCATCCGGGGGTGACCCGGTGTCCCTGTCCCCTCTGTGCCATGGGGGTGACCCGGTGCCCTGTCCCCGCCCTGGGTGACCCGGTGCCGTGTCCCCCGGGGCTGACCCGGTGCCCTGTCCCGCCCTGGCTGACGCGGTGTCCCTGTCCCCTCTGTGCCATGGGGCTGACCCGGTGTCCCTGTCCCCCTAGCTGACCCGGTGCCGTGTCCCCCAGGCTGACCCGGTGCCGTGTCCCCCGGGCTGACCCGGTGCCCTGTCCCGCAGCCCCCCCCGCCGCTGGGTGCTGGGCTCCGTCATCGCGGGCGCGCTGCTGCTGGTGGCCGCGCTGGTGGCCCTGGGCTACGCCGCGCGCTCCTGCTGGCGGCGGCGCCGGCAGCGCCTCAGGTGAGCGGCGCCCCTCCCCGCCCCGCCCGACCCCCCGCGCCCCCGCGCCCCCAGCCGCTCCTTCTCTGCCTTTTCTCTCCCAAAAACCCAAATCCAGCGCCATGGAGAAGGGGAAGCTGCAGCGCTCGGGCAAGGACGGCTCCAAGCGCAGCCGGCAGGTGAGCGCCGCGAGCGGCGGGATGTCCCTTGTCCCCTTGTCCCTCTGTCCCTCTGTCCCCTGTCCCCTGTCCTCTGTCCTCTGTCCCCGTGTCCCCTTGTCCCTCTGTCCCTCTGTCCCCGGGTCCCCCAGGGCAGGAGGTGAAGCCCCACCTGTCCCCTGTCCCTCTGTCCCTTGCCCCTCTTTTCCCCTGTCCTCCTTGTCCCCGCTGTCCCTCTGTCCCCGGGCCGGGAGGTGAAGCCCCCATGTCCCCTTGGCCCCCTTGTCCCCCGTGTCCCCGGGGATGTGAGATGAAGCCCCCTCTCCCTCTCCCCTGTCCTGTCCCTCTCCTCTCCCCTGTCCCTCTCCCCTGTCCCCTGTCCATGTCCCTGTCCCCTGTCCCTCCCTCTCCCCTGTCCCCTGTCCCCTGTCGCTGTCCCTCTCCTGTATCTTTCCCCTGTCCCTGTCCCTCTCCCCTCTCCCCTGTCCCTGTCCATGTCCCTCTCCCTGTCCGCTCTCCCTGTCCCTGTCCCTCTCCCTCTCCCCTGTCCCCTGTCCTGTCCCTCTCCCTGTCCCTCTCCCCTGTCCCTCTCCTCTCCTCGTCCCTCTCCCCTGTCCCTCTCCCCTGTCCCTCTCCCTCTCCCCTGTCCCTCTCCCCTGTGCCTCTCCCCTGTCCCTCTCCCCTGTCGCTGTCCCTCTCCCTCTCCCCTGTCCCTCTCCCCTCTCCCTCTCCCCTGTCGCTGTCCCTGTCCTGTCCTCTCCCCTGTCCCTCTCCCTGTCCCTCTCCCCTGTCCCTGTCCCCTGTCGCTGTGGCTCTGCTGTCCCCGCAGGCCCCCGCGCTCTACGCCATGCTGGACCCCGGCCGCAGCTCCAAGAAGCCCAAGGGAGGCGCGGGCGAGTCCCGCAAGGACAGGAAATAGCGGTTAGCGGGCAGGGGGGACCCTGGGGCGGCGGGCGCGGGGACCCCAGCCCCCAAAGTCATCATGACCATCGAGATGGAGCTGCGGGGGGAGCCGCGGGGAGCCCCCGCCCGCCGCCCGCTCCCCGAGCCGGGGCAGCCTCAGGAGCGCCCTGCTCAGCCTCGTCACACCCGGCCCGGGGGCTCTGACCCCGGACCCCCGGCTCGGGACCCCGGCTCGGGACCCCCGCTCGGGGACAGCGCTGGGGACGCCCAGGCCCCCGCCCGCCCTCGGTCGCTCCCCGCCCCCGCTCCGGGCGAGGGGAGTTTCTCCTTGTCGAGCGCAAAACCGGCGGAGATTTTTTTGGGGGGGTTGGGGTCCCTGCCCCTCCCGGGACCCCGCGCCCCCTCCCCGCACTCGGAGGGGTTTCTCTGCCCCTCCCAAATTTTGCTCCTTTTCTGGCCGTTTCTCGTCTCTCCCCGCGACCGACCCCAAATGACGTCGCAGGGCGTCCCTCCTGTCCCCCCATTAACCCCCGCGCCCCGTAACCCCGGGACCCCTCCCAAAATCCGGCCGGAGCCCCGCGGAGGGGCGAGGCTACGGCCGGGCCCCCTCCCCCGCCCCGTTTTTCTACGCCCTGTCCCGTCCCTGTCCCCGTGGTGCCATTAATAAACTGACACGTCCGGGAGCCCCGTGTCACCGTCACTGTCACTGTCACTGTCACCGTCACTGTCACCGTCACTGTCACCCCCTCAAGGGAGGGGACAAAGACCCCAGCCCGGCCCTGGGGGGTATTTGGGGATATTTATTTCGGAATATTTATTTCGGAATATTTATTTCGGGATATTTGGGGATATTTATTTGAGAATATTTATTTGGGGATATTTGGGGATATTTGGGGATATTTATTTGCAGATATTTATTTGGGGATATTTGGGGATATTTATTTGGGGATATTTATTTGGGGATATTTATTTGGGGATATTTATTTGGGGATATTTATTTGGGGATATTTATTTGGAGATATTTATTTGGAGATATTTATTTGGGGATATTTGGGGATATTTATTTGGGGATATTTATTTGGGGATATTTATTTGGGGATATTTGGGGATATTTATTTGGGGATATTTATTTGGGGATATTTATTTGGGGATATTTATTTGGGGATATTTATTTGAGAATATTTATTTGGGATATTTGGGATATTTGGGGCCCGGGGCAGGGCGGGGATCGCCGCTCGCACAGGGAGCGGGGGCAGGGCGGCCGCCGGTGCCCCCCCGGTGCCCCCCCGGTGCCCCCCCGGGATTTTTGTGTCCTTTCCCAAATAAGTCAGCGCAGCCCGACCCCGCCGCGTCCCCCGGGCCCTGCCCCGGGCTCTGTTTTTCTTTCCGAGGAGTTATTTCTGCGCCGGGCCGCGGCATTCCCGGGCCCTGCGAGCGCCCCGAGCCCCCAAACCCGGCTGTGAACCCCCAAATGCGGCTGTGAACCTCCAAATCCGGCTGTGAACCCCCCAAACCCGGCTGTGAACCCCCAAATGCGGCTGTAGACCTCCAAATCCGGCTGTGACCACCCAAATCCGGGGCTGTGAACCCCCAAATGCAGCTGTGACCCTCCAAATCCGGCTGTGAGCCCCCAAACCCGGCTGTGACCCCCAAATCCGGCTGTGACCCCCAAATCCGGCTGTGAGCCCCCCAAATCGGGGCTGTGAACCCCCAAACCCGGCTGTGACCCCCCAAATGCGGCTGTGACCCCCAAATCCGGCTGTGAACCCCAAACCCAGCTGTGACCCCCAAATCCGGCTGTGACCCCCAAATCCGGGCTCTGAATCTCCCCAAATCCGGCTGTGACCCCCCAAATCCGGGCTCTGAATCTCCCAAACCCAGCTGTGACCCCCAAATCCGGCTGTGACCCCCCAAATCCGGGCTCTGAATCTCCCCAAATCCGGGCTGCGAACCCCCAAACCCGGCTGTGAACCCCCAAACCCGGCTGTGACCCTCCAAATCCGGCTGTGACCCCCAAATCCGGCTGTGAACACCCCAAATCCGGGCTGCGAACCCCCCAAATCCGGCTGTGACCCCCAAATCTGGGCTGTGAACCCCCAAACCCGGCTGTGAGCCCCCTAAATCCGGCTGTGAACCCCAAATCCGGGCTGTGAACCCCAAATCCGGCTGTGAACCCCAAATCCAGCTGTGACCCCCCAAATCCGGCTGTGACCCCCCAAATCAGGGCTGTAAACCCCAAATCCGGCTGTGAACCTCCCCCAAATCCGGCTGGAACATCCCAAAATCGGCCGCATCCTCCAAATCTCTCCGAATTTCTCCCCACCCCGCCAAGAATTTTGGGGACCCCCGGCTCGGATTTAAAGGGGGGTTCCCTCCCCAAATTCCCCCGGACCCCCAGACCCTCCTTTTCCTCACGCTTTATTTTTTGTACGGGACAGAGCGGGGGGGCGGCGACAGCGACAGCGACAGGAGGGAGGGGAACCCCGATTTTGGGCTGAGGCCGCAGGGACCCTCCCCAGCCCCTCATTTGGGGGTTCAAGTGAAATTGTGCGAGGTTCCCAGAGAAAGGGACTAAAAAATTGGGGGGTTCTAAGTGAAATTTTGGGGTTCTCAGGAAAAAATTGAGGGGTTCCAAGTGAAATTTGGGGGTTCCCAGGAAAAAATTGGGGGGTTCCAAGTGAAATTTTGGGGTTCCCAGGAAAAAATTGGGGGTGTTCCAAGTGAAATTTTGGGGTTCTCAGGAAAAAATTGGGGGGTTCCAAGTGAAATTTTGGGGTTCTCAGGAAAAAATTGGGGGATTCCAAGTGAAATTTGGGGTTCCATAAAAACGGGGGCTCCCCGCCGCCCCCTCCCCCAGGGCCACCTGCTGGGGACACCCGCTCCGTGTCCCCCCCCCTCTGGGTCACTCGGGGCGCCCCTCCCGGACCCCAGGGGGTCCCCCCGCGGTTTGGGGGTCCCGGCCCCCCTCAGGGCCCCGGTTCCTTCTTGCGCCGCTGGAACCGGCGGAATTTGCCCTGGATGGCGAGCGCCGCGCGCTCCGTCTCGGGCGCGCTCAGGTCGATGTCGATCTCCTCCTCCTCCTCCTCCTCTTCCTTCTTGGGGTCACCGGCCTTGGCTGGGGGCGGGGGGGGGCAGGGACATCCTTGGGGACAGCCTGGCACCCCGAAATCATCCTTGGGGACAGCCTGGCACCCCCAAATTCACCCCAGGGACAGCCTGGTACCCCCAGACTCATCCTTGGGGACAGCGTGGCACCCCGAAATCAACCCGGGGACAGCCTGGTACCCCGAAATCAAGCCGGGGACAGCCTGGCACCCCAAATTCATCCTTGGGGACAGCCTGGCACCCCAAATTCATCCCGGGGACAGCCTGGCACCCCAAATTCATCCTTGGGGACAGCCTGGCACCCCAAAATCATCCTTGGGGACAGCCTGGCACCCTGAAATCAACCCGGGGACAGCCTGGCACCCCAAATTCACCCCGGGGACACCCAGAGGACTCAGGGACATCCTTGGGGACAGCCTGGCACCCCGAAATTCACCCCGGGGACAGCCTGGCACCCCAAACTCACCCGGGGACAGCCTGGCACCCCAAATTCATCCTTGGGGACAGCCTGGTACCCCCAGACTCATCCTTAGGGACAGCCTGGCACCCCCAAATTCATCCTTGGGGACACACTGGCACCCCAAAATCATCCCGGGGACAGCCTGGTACCCCAGACTCACCCCAGGGACACCCAGAAGGACAAAGGACATCCTTGGGGACAGCCTGGCACCCCCAGACTCACCCCGGGGACACCCCAGGGGCCATCCCGCCCCTCCCCCCCGCAAGGACGGGGACACGGACCCAGCGGTGACAGCGGTGACAGCGACCCCGCGCCCCGCCCGTGCCGGGGGTCCTCACCTTGCTGCTGCCCACCGGGGGCCTCCGCCGCCGAGGGGGGGTCACGGGGGCTGCGCTGCGGACAGAGGGGACCCAGGGGGGGTGACACGGGGGCTCTGCTGTCCCCAGAGTCCCTCAGTGTCCCCAGAGTCCCCCCAGTGTCCCTGTGTGGCTCCAGAGTCCCCAAAGTGTCCCCGTGGTGCTCTGGAGCCCCTAAAGTGTCCCCGTGGCGATCCGGAGTCCCCGAAGTGTCCCCGTCCTTCTCCGGAGCCCCGCAGTGTCCCCGTCCTTCTCCGGAGTCCCCAAAGTGTCCCCGTGGTTCTCCGGAGTCCCCAAATTGTCCCCGTGGCGCTCCAGAGTCCCCGAAGTGTCCCCGTGGTGCTCTGGAGCCCCTAAAGTGTCCCCGTGGCGATCCGGAGTCCCCGAAGTGTCCCCGTCCTTCTCCGGAGTCCCCGAAGTGTCCCCGTCCTTCTCCGGAGCCCCCGCAGTGTCCCCGTGGTTCTCCGGAGTCCCCGAAGTGTCCCCGTGGCACTCAGAGTCCCCAAAGTGTCCCCGTGTCCCTGCGCACCCCGGGGTGCCGCACCCTGTCCCCATCGCCCGGCTCGGGGCTGAACCCGCTGGGAACGGGGCGAGCGGCTCTGCCCGGTCAGTCCCGGTGTGTCCCGGTGTGTCCCGGTGTGTCCCGGTGTGTCCGGGCCCCGTGTCCCCGGTGTCCCCCCGTGTCCCCACCTCGCTCATCCCGCCGCCGCCGCCGCCGCCGCCCGGTGCGGGAGCGGCGCTGCCGCCGCCGCCGTTTATAGGGGCGGGGTTGGATTGACAGCCGAGCGCAGCCAATGGGGACAGCGGGGACAGAGCAGGGACAGAGCGAAAGAGACAGAGCGGGGACAGAGCGGGGACAGAGCGGGAACAGAGCGGGACAGAGCGGGACAGAGCGGGGATAGAGCGGGACAGAGCGGGGATAGAGCGGGGATAGAGCGGGGACAGAGCGGGGATAGAGCAGGGACAGAGCGGGACAGAGCAGGGACAGAGCGGGGACAGAGCGGGGACAGAGCGGGGACAGAGCGGGACAGAGCGGGGACAGAGCGGGGACAGAGCGGGGACAGAGCGGGACAGAGCGGGGACAGAGCGGGGACAGAGCGGGGATAGAGCGGGACAGAGCGGGGACAGAGTGGGGACAGAGCGGGGACAGAGCGGGGACAGAGTGGGGACAGGACAAAGGGACAAGGGGATAGGGTGGGGAGGTTGGGGACAACGTGTGAGGGACAAAGAGGATGGGAAATGACAAAATGGGATGGAATGGGGTAAGGGGACAAGATGGGACAAAGGGACAAGGGGACAAACAGGATGGATGGAAAAGGACAAAACGGGATGGACGGGACAGGATGGGATGGGACAAAGGGACAGGGGCGAGGGGACAGGACGGGGTGTGGTGACAGGATGGGATAGGACATGGAGGGAAGAGGTGGCACAGGGTGATTCCATGGACGGGGACAGGCGGTGACAGCGCCCGTGCCCCGGGTGACACACAGTGACAGTGTCCCCGTCCCCGCAGGCGCTCTGTCATCAAGGGTGTGCGCTTCACGTGTCCCTTGGCACTGCCCTGTCACCAAGGCCAAGCGGCGACAGTGCCACCCCTGTCGCCTCCAGAAGTGCCTGGACGCGGGCATGAGGAGGGACAGTGAGTGACACCGCGGGGACACGGGGACACGCCACGGGGAGCGCCTGGGTGGGACAAAGGGGACCTGGAGGGGACAAGGGACAGAGAGAGCGGCCTGGGTGGGGTGGCGGGGAGGGGACAGGGAGGGACAGGGGTGTCCCCGCTCGCTGTCCCCGCGGTGACCGCGGCCGCGGGGCGCACTGATCGTGTCGGAGGAGGCGCGGCGGCGGGAGCGGCGGGAGCGGCGGGAGCGGCGGGAGCGGCGGGGCTGGGGGGGCGAGCGGCGGGGCTGGGGGGCGAGCAGCGGCGGCTCATCGAGCTCCTCATCGGCGCCCACCGGTGAACCTTCCACTCCAGCTTCTCCCAGTTCATGCACTGCTGGGTGAGCTGGGGACACCCCTGTCCTGTGGGGACATCCTGTCCCTGTGTGTGATATCCCTGTCCTGTGGGTGACACCCCTGTCCCTGCTGGGGACACCCTGTGCCTGTAGGTGACACCCTGTCCCTGTGGGTGACATCCCTGTCCCTGTGTGTGACACCCCTCTGTCCCCAAAGGTGACCCAGCCACCCCCCCTGGTGTCCTGGCTGTCCCCGTGAGTGTCCCAGTGACACAATTGTCCCTGTCGGTGCTTCAACTGTCCCCACAATGCCCCAACTGTCCCCAAAGATGTCCAGACTGTCCCCACGTGTACCCAGACTGTCCCCACAATGCTCTGACTTTTCCCAAAAATGTCCCTACGATGCTCCAACTGTCCCCAAAGTTGTCCTGCCCGTCCCCCAAACCGTCCCGTCTGTCCCTACAGCCACCCTGCCTGTCCCCACGTGCACCCAAACTGTCCCCAAAGATGCCCAGACTGTCCCCACAGGTACCCAGACTGTCCCAAAGGTGTCTCTGACCATTGCCACGATGCTCCAACTGTCCCCAAAAATGTCCCGCCTGTCCCCAAAGGTGTCCTGCCTGTCCCCAAGCCCATCCCCCGCCCGTCCCCGCAGCCGCCCTGCCCTGTCCCCGCCTGTCCCCAGCCCGCCGTGCGCCTGCTGGCGCCCATCGCACCCCGCTGTCCCCCCGGCGCTGTCGCTGTCGCTGTCGCTGCCGCTGTCGCTGTCGCCGCAGTTCGCCGACCTGAGCACGCTCATGGTGCGGCAGGTGATCAAATTCGCCGAGGAGATCCCGGAGTTCAGGTGCGGGGTCCCACCCGCTGACGTGTCGCCGTGTCGCCGTGTCGCCCCCGCAGGGGTTTGTCCCCGGACACGCAGATGTCGCTGCCAGATCCGCGGGGCGCAGAGTAACGCTGCTTTATTTATCCGGGCGTGGCACCGCGGGGAAACTGAGGCACGGCCGCCGTGGGGTGGGGACAATGGGGACACCCAGCCCCTCGTGACAGCCACCCCCAGGAGGTGACAATGGGGACAGTGGGGATACCCAGCCCCCTGTGACAGCCACCCCCAGGAGGTGACAATGGGGACAATGGGGACACCCAGCCCCTGTGACAGCCACCCCCAGGAGGTGACAATGGGGACACTAGCCCCCATGGCCACTGGGGACAATGGGGACAGCCAGCCCCGTGACAGCCACCCCCAGGAGGTGACAATGGGGACAATGGGGACACCAGCCCCTGTGACAGCCACCCCCAGGAGGTGACAATGGGGACAATGGGACACCCAGCCCCCACCATGGTCACTGGGGACAATGGGGACAGACAGCCCCTGTGACAGCCACCCCCAGGAGGTGACAATGGGGACACCCAGCCCTGTGACAGCCACCCCCAGGAGGTGACAATGGGGACATCAGGGACCCCCAGCCCCCCCCTATGGCCACTGGGGACAATGTCCCTGCAGTCCCTCCTGTCCCTGCTGTCCCCGCTGTCCCCTCAGCCCACGGTGACGCTGAAGCCGCAGTGGAAGCGATTCCTCCAGTGGTTCAGGAAGGCGCCCAGGGCCAGCGTGACGGGCAAGGGGGGCAACTTCTTCTCCAGGACGCCCCCCACGCTCCAATTACTGTCCAGGAGCCCTGTGGGGGACACGAGGGACACCTGAGCGCCACCGGCGGGTGGCAGCTGGCGGCAGGAGCCGCCGGGAGCCCGGCCCACCTCTGAAGACGACGTTGGCCCGCGGCAGGTTGAGCTGGTAGCCGAAGGCAAAGGTGGTCTCCTGCAGCCGCGTGTTGGCCTCCAGCTCCACCCCCACCTGCACCTGGGCGGGGACACGCGGTCAGGGCCGTGGGGACAGCAGGGGACAGCAGGGGACAGCAGGGGACACGCACCTGCTCGTTGGCCCGGTGGTAGTAGCTGGCGTGAGCCCCCCCGTAGCCCACGTTGAGCGTGGCCACCCAGTCGGGGGCTGCAACAGAGGGACAGCGCCGAGGTGGCACCGCTGGGCACGTCCCCAAGGTGTCCCCGCAGCGTCCCCAGAGCGGTCCCTACCCGAGTATTTGCCAGCCAGCGTGAGGATGGCGCCCTCCTCGCCGGGGCGCCGGTGGTAGACGAGCTCCCCGCCCAGCACCAGGCGGGCGGTGACGCTCTGCAGGAAATGTGCCACCACGATCACTGCGGGGACAGCGCGGTGGCCTCAGCGCCGCCCCCCGGGGCCACCGGGGCAGGGCCGGGCCGCCGCTCACCGGAGCCGCCCAGCAGGTCGGGGTTGCCCAGCGTCAGCGTGGCCGTGCAGTCGTCGCCGCGGTACTCGCCGTCGAACTGCCACGTCACGAACTTGGCCTGGTGCGTCTGGGGACAGGGGCGGTGACAGCGGGGACAGCGGGGACAGCGGGGACAGCGGGGACGGGGAGGGGACAGCGGGGACGGGCGGCGCTCACCTGGAACACGGCCTTGGCGCGGACGCGCTCGCCCAGCAGCTGCAGCGCCTGGGCGTTGAGGCTGCCCGCGCTGTCCATGTCCCCGAGCAGCGTGGGGGACACCTGCGGACACACGGGGCGTGGCCGCCGGGCACAGCCGGGCCGCAGGGCGGGCTGGGGGCGGCAGGGACCCAGGGACACCCGGGACCCCTGGGACACCAATGATCCAGGGACACCAATGATCCAGGGACACCTGGGACCTCAGGGACACAGTGACCCAGGAACACCAATGACCCCAGTGCCACCCGTGACCCCAGGGACACAATGACCCCAGTGACCCCAGGGACACCACTGACCCCAGTGCCACCCGTGACCCCTGGGACACCAATGATCCAAGGACACCAATGACCTCAGGGACACCTGGGACCACCCGTGACCCCGAGGGCACAGTGGCCCCACGGACACCAGTGACCTCATGGACACCACTGACCCCAGGGATACTTGGGACACCCATAACTCCAAGGTCACCCATAACCCCAGTGCCACCAGTGACCCCAAGGACACCAATGACCCCAAGGTCACCCTGGATCACCCCTCACCCTGGGGCCACCAATGACCAAAGGCCGCCAATCACCAGATGCCACCCACCACCCTGGGGTCACTCACCATCCCAGGGCCACCAATGACCCCAAGGTCACTGACCACCCTGGGACCACCAATGACCCCAGAGCCACCCTGAGGCCACCAATGACCCCAGGGCCACCAATGACTAAAGGCCACCCATGACCCCAGGGCCACCCTGAGGCCACCAGGGGTCACAGACGCCCCCACGACCGCACAGCCCTGGGGTCACTGGTGGCCTGGGGTGCCCCCCGCCCCCCGCGGGTGCCCCCCGCTGTCACCTCGTCGGGCCCCAGCTGGCGCTGCCCCGCGTAGGCGGCGCTGAAGCGGTAGCCGGAGGGGCCCAGCGCGCTCATGTGCACCGCGTGCGTCACCTGCGGGCACAGCGGCGTCACGGGGGCGCGCGGGGACACGCCCCCCCCCGGCCCACCTGTCCCCGCCCCCACCTGGAAGTGGCTGCTGAGGGTCTTGGTGACGATCAGCTTCACGCCCTCCATCTGCGGCGGGAACACCTCTGGGGGGACACGGCTGTCACCGGGGGACACGCTGCCACCCCTGGGGACACGCTGTCACCCCCTGGGGACACGCTGTCACCCCTGGGGACACACTGTCACCAGTGGGGACACGGCTGTCATCGGGGGGGACACGATGGCACCCCTGGGGACACACTGTCACCAGTGGGGACACGCTGGCACCCCCAGACACACTGTCACCCCCAGATACGACTGTCACCAGTGGGGACACGCTGTCACCGGGGGACACGCTGTCACCCCCCTGGGGACACAGTGTCACCAGTGGGGACACACTGTCACCCCCAGATAGGACTGTCACCAGGGGGGACACGCTGCCACCCCCTGGGGCACTCAGAGACCCCCAGACACAACTGTCACCCCCCTGGGGACACAGTGTCACCCACAGACACGGCTGTCACCCCTGGGGACATGCTGTCACCAGTGGGGACACGGCTGTCACCCCCAGACACGGCTGTCACCCCCTGGAGCACTCAGACCCCCAGACACAACTGTCACCCCTGGGAACACAGTGTCACCCCCAGACACGGCTGCCACCCGCGCTGTCCCCATGGCCCCGCTGTCCCCGCTGTCCCCGCAGCCCCTCTGTCACCCTTTGCAGCGGCGGTGCAGCTCGTCGAAGCTGCCGGGGTTGCGGCGGGGCTGGGCGCGGCGCGGCGCGCGGCTCCCGGCGCTGCCCATGGCCCCTACGGGCCGCCGTCCCCGCCGCGCGCCGCCGCCATGGCGGCCGCCGCCCGCAGCGCCCGCGCCGCCGCCATCTTGGCCGCGGGCAACGCGCGCCGCCCATTGGCTGAGCGCGGAGGGCGGGGCCGCGCCGGAATGCGGCCCCTCCGGAGCGCCGCAGCCCGGAAAAGACGTTCCGAGGCGGGAGCGTTCCGCGCGTGTCCCCAAATCCGCGCGTGACCCCAAATCCGAGCTGTGCCCCCAAATCCGCGCTGTGCTCAAATCCACGCATGTCCCCAAATCCCGCGTGTCTCCGAATCCGGGCTGTGTGCCCAAACCCGCGCTGTGTCCCCAAATCCGCGCGTGACCCCCAAACCCGCGCTGTGTTCCCAAACCCAGCTGTGTGCCCAAACCCGCGCTGTGCCCAAATCCGCTCTGTGTCCCCAAATCCGCACTGTGTCCCCAAATCCACGCAGTGCCCAAATCCGCACTGTCCCCAAATCCGTGCTGTGTCCCCAAATCTGCGCTGTGTGCCCCAAATCCACGCGTGTCCCCAAACCCGCGCTGTGTGCCCAAATCTGTGCTGTGTCCCCAAATCCGCACTGTCCCCAAATCCGCGCTGTGTCCCTAAATCCACGCTGTGTCCCTAAATCCACGCTGTGTCCCCAAACCCGCGCTGTGTCCCCAAATCCCGCTGTGTCCCCAAATCCACGCGTGTCCCCAAATCCCGCTGTGTCCCCAAATGCGGGCTGTGTCCCCTTGTCCTGTGACATCCCTGCCCCCATCCCTGAGTCCCTGCACTCCCCCATGTTCTCTCCTGTGCCACCTCCCCCACCCCTTGTCCCCACCCGCGTGTCCCATGTCACCCCCACGCAGGACCAACACCCCTCGGTGTCCCCTTCCGCATCTCTGGACCCCCCATGTCCCACGTTGTCCCCTCCCTGTGTCCCCGCCATGTCGCCTCTGTCCCGTCTCCTCAGCCCGCTGTCCCTCTGTCCCCTGGCTGTCCCCGTGTCCCCCATCCCCACAGGTGACCGGGGGACTCCGACCTTCGGTGCCAGCGCCACCGCTGCCCTTGCCCGCGTGTCGCCATCCCGGGGGGCCGAGGGCCAGCGACAGCACAGGCGACAACCTTCGCCCGGCGGGGCCCCTGGCGGCCCTTGGGGACACGGGGACAGGCCCGGGAGGGGACACGGCCCCCCCGCGCTGCCCCTCGGCCCCGCCGTGTTTGCGCGGGGAGGGGCGGGGGGAGAGCGGGGATAAAAACGGGGCCGGGGCGGGGGACCCCAAAGTGGCAGAGGTGAGTGGGGGGAGGGGACGGGGAGGGGACAGGGAGGGGATGGGGTTTGGGATGTGGGGCAGGGATTGGGGTTTGGGGCTGGGATTGGGGTTTGGGGCAGGATTGGGGTTTGGGGCCAGGTTTGGGTTTGGGGTCAGGTTTGGGGTGTGGAGCTGGGATTGGGGTTTGGGGCAGGATTGGGATTTGGGGCAGAGATGGGTTTTGGGGCTGGGATTGGGATTGGGATTTGGGGTCAGGTTTGGGATTTGGATCTGGGATGGGGTTTGGGGCAGGACTGGGGTTTGGGGCTGGGATGGGGTGTGGGGCTGGGATTGGGGTTTTGGGGTCAGGTTTGGGGTGTGGGGCTGGGATTGGGGTTTGGGGCAGGATTGGGATTTGGGGCAGAGATGGGTTTTGGGGCCAGGTTTGGGGTTTGGGGCAGGATTGAGGTTTAGGGTCAGGATTGGGGTTTTGGGGTTTTGGGGTCAGGTTTGGGGTGTGGGGCTGGGATTTGGATTGGGATTTGGGGTCAGGTTTGGGATTGGGGTCTTGGGATCAGGTTTGGGGTGTGGGGCAGGATTGGGGTTTGGGGTCAGGTTTGGGATTTGGGTCTGGGATGGGGTTTGGGGCAGGATTGGGGTTTTGGGGTCAGGTTTGGGGTGTGGGGCAGGATTGAGGTTTAGGGTCAGGATTGGGGTTTTGGGGTTTTGGGGTCAGGTTTGGGGTGTGGGGCTGGGATTGAGGTTTAGGGTCAGGATTGGGGTTTGGGTCTGGGATGGGGTTTGGGGCAGAGATGGGTTTGGGGCTGGGATGGGGTGTGGGGCAGGATTGAGGTTTAGGGTCAGGATTGGGGTTTTGGGGTCAGGTTTGGGATGTGGGGCAGGATTGGGGTTTTGGGGGTTTTGGGGTCAGATTTGGGGTGTGGGGCTGGGATTGGGATTTGGGGTCAGGTTTGGGATTGGGATTTAGGGGTCAGGTATGGGATTGGGGTTTGGGGTCAGGTTTGGGATTGGAGTTTTGGGGTCAGGTTTGGGGTGTGGGGCCGGGCTGGGGCAGCACCGGGCCGGGATTTGGGGTCCCAAACCCCCAAACCCCCAAGCCCCCGCAGCCATGAAGCTGCTGCCGCTGCTGCCGCTGCTGCTGCTGCTGGTGCCGCCCCGCCCGCCAGCGCCCCAGCGCAGGAGCCGCCGCCGCCGCGCCCCGCGGGGATTTCTTCACGCGCCACGCGCAGGGCCTGGCCGAGCTCGTCACCCGCGAGCTGCCATAGCGCTGCGGCCCGAGGAGCTGCGGAGCCAGGCCGAGTACGGGCGGTGGGGAACGCAAAAAACCCAAAAAAAAAAACCAAAAAATCCCCCCAAAAACCCCTAAAAATCCCCCAAAAAATCCCTAAAAAACCTTAAAAACCCCCAAAAACAAAACAAAACAAAAACCCAAAAAATCCCCCAAAAATCCCCCAAAAAACCCCTAAAAAACCTTTAAAACCCCAAAACCCCCAAAAATCCCCCAAAAACCCCTAAAAATCTAAAACCCCCAAAAATCAAAAAACCCCAAAAATCCCCCCAAAAAACCCTCTAAAAACCTTTAAAACCCCAAAACCCCACCAAAAAACCCCAAAAAATCCCCCAAAAATCCCCCAAAAACCCCTAAAAAACCTTTAAAACCCCAAAACCCCCCAAAAATCCCCCCAAAAACCCCTAAAAATCTAAAAACCCCCAAAAATCAAAAAAAACCCCCAAAAATCCCCCCAAAAACCCTCTAAAAACCTTTAAAAACCCCAAACCCCCCAAAAATCCCCCCAAAAACCCCTAAAAAAACTTAAAAACCCCAAAAACCCCAAAAATCCCCCAAAAAACCCCTAAAAATCTAAAAACCCCAAAAACCCCCAAAAAACCCCCAAAAACCCCTAAAAACCTTTAAAAACCCCCAAACCCCCCAAAAAATCCCCCAAAAAACCCCTAAAAAACCTTTAAAAACCCCCAAACCCCCAAAAATCCCCCCAAAAACCCCTAAAAACCTAAAAACCCAAAACCCCAAAAACCCCCAAAAATCCCCCCAAAAAACCTAAAAAACCCCAAAACCCCCCAAAAAACAAACAAAAAACCCCAAAAATCCCCCAAAAAACTTCTAAAAATCCCTAATAATCCCCAAAAAACCCCAAAAACAAAAACAAAAAAAGAAATAAATCCCCCAAAACCCCCAAGAACAAAAAAAACCCAAAACCCCTAAACCCCCAAAAAACCCCAAAAACAAAAAAAACCCCACAAAAACCCCCAAAAACAAAAAAAACTAAAAAAACTCCTTAAAAATCCCTAAAAATCCCAAAAAACTCCAAAAAAACCAAAAAGAAAACCAAAAAGAAAAAACCCCAAAAACCCCAAAAACCCAAAAACCCCCAAAACCCCCAAAAATTTAGAAAGAAACCCCAAAAACGAAAAAACAAAAAACGAAAAAGAAAAGAAAGAAAAAACCCTAAAAACCCCTAAAAACTCCTAAAAATCCCTAAAACCCCAACCCCCCAAAAAAAACCTAAAAAATCTCCCAAAAAGAAAAATACCCAAAAAACTCCTCTAAGAAACTCCTAAAAATCCATAAAAATCCCAAAAACCCCAAAAACTCCCAAAAACAAACAAACAAAAAAATAAAACAAAACAAAACAAACAAAAAAAAACCCCAAAAAACCCACCAAAAAACCCCAAAAACCCCCAAAAATAAAAAAAACCCAAAAACCAAAAAAACACCCCAAAAAACCCCAAGAAACCAACCAAAAAAAACAAAACCAAACAATAAAAAACCCCAAAAAATAAAAAAACCCCCAAAAAACAAAAAACCCACCACCCAAACCCCCCAAAAAAACAAAAAACCCCAAAAAACCTAAAAACTCCTAAAAATTCCCTAAAAAAAAAAAAAAAAATAAATAAAAATAAAAACCCAAATCCCCAACACCCCGAACCCCGCAGGCTGTACCTGGCGCGCGAACGCGCAGCTGGAGCCGCTGGCGCGGGAGCTGCACCGGAACGCGCTGGGGCTGCTCGCGGCACTGCTGGGCCCCGGCGGGGAGCGCGGGGCGAGCTCGGAGCGAGCGGAGAGCCCGAGCGGGACCCCCGAACAGCCCTGAGACCCCAAAACAGCCCTGAGACCCCACATGGACCCCGGAACAGCCCTGAGAGAGACCCCAAAACAGCCCTGAGAGACCCCGAACAGCCCTGAGGACCCCAAAACAGCCCTGAGACCCCACATGGACCCCGGAACAGCCCTGAGACCCCAAAACAGCCCTGAGAAACCGAACAGCCCTGAGGGACCCTGGAACAGCCTGAGAGACCCCAAACAGCCGGAGCGGGACCCCCGAACAGCCCTAAGGGACCCTGGAACAGCCCTGAGACCCCAAAACAGCCCTGAGAGACCCCGGAACAGCCCTGAGGGACCCCACATGGACCCCCGAAACAGCCCTGAGAGCCCAAAACAGCCCTGAGACCCCACATGGACCCCGAAGCAGCCTGAGACCCCAAACAGCCGGAGAGGACCCAAAGCAGCCGTGAGACCCCACATGGACCCCGGAACAGGCGGAGATGGACCCCGAAACAGCCCTGAGACCCCAAAACAGCCCTGAGGGACCCGACAGCCCGAGATGGACTCGAAACAGCCCTGAGAGAGACCCCGGAACAGCCCTGAGACCCCACATGGACCCCGGAACAGCCCTGAGAGACCCGAAACAGCCGGAGCGGGACCCCCGAACAGCCCTAAGGGACCCTGGAACAGCCCTGAGACCCCAAAACAGCCCTGAGGACCCCACATGGACCCAGAAACAGCCCTGAGACCCCACATGGACCCCGAAGCAGCCTGAGACCCCAAACAGCCGGAGAGGGACCCAAAACAGCCCTGAGACCCCACATGGACCCCAAAACAGCCCTGAGGGACCCCAAAACAGCCCTGAGATGGACCCTGAAACAGCCCTGAGGGACCCCGAACGGCCCTGAGACCCCAAAACAGCCCTGAGACCCCACATGGACCCCGGAACAGCCCTGAGACCCCACATGGACCCCTGAACAGCCCTGAGACCCCACATGGACCCCAAAACAGCCCTGAGGGACCCCGAACAGCCCTGAGGGACCCCATGGACCCCGAAACAGCCCTGAGAAACCGAACAGCCCTGAGGGACCCCGGAACAGCCTGAGAGACCCCAAACAGCCGGGCGGGACCCCCGAACAGCCCTGAGGGACCCCACATGGACCCCGAAACAGCCTGAGACCCCAAACAGCCGGAGAGGACCCAAAACAGCCCTGAGACCCCATGGACCCCGGAACAGGCGGAGATGGACCCCGAAACAGCCCTGAGGACCCCGGAACAGCCCTGAGACCCCAAACAGCCTGAGAGCCCAAAATAAACCTGAGACCCCAAAACAGCCCTGAGGGACCCGACAGCCCGAGATGGACCCCGAACAGCCCTGAGACCCCAAACAGCCTGAGAGCCCAAAATAAACCTGAGACCCCAAAACAGCCCTGGGATGGACCTCGAAACCAGCCTGGGATGGACCCCAGTCCAGCCCTGAGCCCCTCATGGGACCCCCACCATAGCCCTGAGCCCCCCGAATCTCACACCCCAGCACAGCCCCCCAGACCCCCAAATAAAGCCCGGAGCCCATCGGAGACCCCCCAAAAAGCCCTGAGACCCCCAGCGTGTGCTTGTACTGGGGGCTGAGGGGGTCCCTGGGGTTTTGGGGGTGTCACTGGGACTGGGGGGTCCTTGGGGTAGGGGAGGGTCTCTGGGCCTGTCAGGGGTCCCTGTCGCTTTTTGGGGGTTTTGATGCTGTGGGGGTTGGTCCGTGGGGTTTGAGAGGGTCCCTGATGCTGTTGGGAGGGGGTTCCTGAATTGGGGAGGGTCTCTGGGTCTGTCGGGGGTCCCTGTCGCTGTGGGGAGGGGTCTCCTGGGATAGGGAATGTCCCTGGGCCTGTCCGGGGGGGTTCATAGCCCTATCAGAGGGTCCCTATCGCTGTGGGAGGGTCACAGCGCCTGTCGGGGGTCCCTGTCGCTGTCGGGGAGTCTCTGTCGCTGACCCCCACCCAATTCACTCCCGCTGCCAGCACTAAAGATGGCGGCGCCGCCGCGCCCTCACGCGCAGGACGTGCCCTCACCCAAGATGGCGGCAGCGCCGCGCCCTCACGCGCAGGACGTGCCCTCACCCAAGATGGCGGCACCACCGCGCCCTCACGCGCAGGACGTGCCCTCACCCAAGATGGCGGCGCCGCCGCTTTCCCGCCCCGCCCCGCCGGAAGATGGCGTGGCCCGGGCCATGGCGGCGGCGGCGGCGTGACGTCACTTCCGGCGCGCCGGCATGGCGGGGCCGGGCCATGGCGGCGGCGGAGGCGGCGGCGCGGCGGGCGGTGGCGGAGCTGCCGCTGCTGAGGGCGCCGGCGGGGCCGCGGGACCGCGAGGGCTGGGCCGAGCGGCTGCGTGAGGAGTACCGGGCGCTCATCCAGGTGCGCGCCGTTCGTCCTCGGTGTCCCCCCCCGGTGACCCCCCCGGTGACTCCCGGTGTCTCCCCTCAGTACGTGGAGAACAACAAACGCGCCGACACCGACTGGTTCCGCCTGGAGTCCAACCCCGAGGGCACGCGGTGCGTGGGGAGGGGGCTGCGGACCCCCGGGACCCCCCGGGACCCCCCCGGTGATCGGGACACCCACCGGGGGCCGTCCCCGCCACGAGATGGAATTTGGGGAGGGGCGTGAGGCCTGAGGGACACGGGGGGTTTGGGAAGGGTCCCTGATATTGAGACCCCCCAGGGGCTGCTCTGGTTATTGGGGGGAGGGTCCCAGGGGTGATTTTGGGGGTCCCAGAGTGTGATTTTGGGGTGCTGAGGTGATTTTGGGGGTCCCAGGGGTGATTTAGGGGTCCCAGGGTGATTTGGGGATCCCAGGTGTAATTTTGGGGGTCCCAGGGGCTGATTTTGGGGGTCCCAGTGTAATTCTGGGGGTCCCAGGGCTGTTTTTGGGGGTCCCAGGGCCGATTTTGGCGGTCCGAGGGTGCTGAGGTGATTTTGGGGCTCCCCGGGCTGTTTTTGAGGGTCCCAGGTCTGGTTTTGGGGTCCGAGGGCTGATTTGGGGTCCCAGGGTGCTGAGGTGATTTTGGGGCTCCCAGGTCTGTTTTTGGGGGTCCCAGGTATGTTTTTGGGGTCCGAGGGCTGATTTTGGGGGTCCCAGGGCTGTTTTTGGGGCTGCTGAGGTGATTTTGTGGGTCCCAAGGGTGATTTGGGGGTGCTCATGTGATTTGGGGGTCCCAGGGCTGCTTTTGGGGGTCCCATGTGTGATTTTGGGGTCCCAGGGTGATTTTGGGGTCCCAGGTGTAATTTTGGGGGTCCCCAGCTGGTTCGGCAGGTGCTGGTACGTCCACGAGCTGCTCAAGTACGAGTTCAACATCGAGTTCGAGGTGATTTTGGGGGTCTCCCCGGGAATTTTGGGGTCTCCCCGATTTTGGGGGTCTCCTGGATTTTGGGGGTCCTGATGTTTTTGGGGTCCCTGACCTTCTGGCCCCCAGATCCC
Source organism: Luscinia luscinia (assembly GCA_034336685.1). Taxonomy (NCBI): domain Eukaryota; kingdom Metazoa; phylum Chordata; class Aves; order Passeriformes; family Muscicapidae; genus Luscinia; species Luscinia luscinia. The sequence goes on along the minus strand of JAKWBO010000186.1, from coordinate 37,398 downwards.
GGTGACGTACCCGGGCACCGCCCCCGAAATCGCCATCCCCGAGCTGGACGGGAAAACGGCCAAGATGTACCGGTGGGTCTGGGGGCTTCGGGGGGGCTGGGGGGTTTGTGGGCTGGGGGGGCATGGGGAGGGTCTCAGGGCTGGGGAGGGGGATTTGGGAGGGTCCTGGGTTGATTTTTTGGGGCTCGGGGGGCCTGGGAGGGTCTCAGAGAGGGTCTTTTGGCTTTGGGGTGGGTCTGGGGGCTTCATGGGGGGTTTTGGGGCTGGAGGGGGTCGTGGGAGGGTCTCAGGGCTGGGGGGGGACTTGGGGAGGGTCCTGATTTGATTTTGGGGCTGGGGGGTGGTGAGGGGGTCTCAGGGCTGGGGGAGCTTTGAGGGTGGGTCTGGGGGCTTCGGGGAGGGGGGGTCCTGGGGGGGTTTTTGGGACTGGGGGATCCTGGGGAGGGTCTCAGGGCTGGGGAGGGGATTTGGGGAGGATCCTGGAGGAGTTTTGGCGCATGGGGAGGGTCCTGAGGGTGAGGGGGGTCCTGGGAAGGATCTCAGGGCCGGAGGGGGAACTTGGGAGGGTCTTGGAGGGATTTTGGGGCTGGGGGGTCTCAGGGAGGGTCTTTTGGTTTGGGGGGCACTTTGGGGTGGGTCTGGGGGCTTCGGGGAGGGGTCCTGGGGGGTTTTGGGACTGGGGGTGTCCTGGGAGGGTCTCAGGGCTTTGGGGGGGACTTGGGAGGGTCCTGGAGGAGTTTTTGGGGCTGGGGGTGTGGTGAGGGGGTCCTGGGGAGGTCTCAGGGCTGCGGGGGACTTGGGGAGGGTCCTGATTTGATTTTTGGGGCTGGGGGTGTCATGGGGAGGGTCTTTTGGCTTTGGGGTGGGTCTGGGGGCTTCAGGGGGGGGTCCTGGGGGGTTTTTGGGGCTGGGAGGGCCCAGGGGTGAGGGGGATCTCCTGAGGGGGGGTCCCAGAGGGGATTTGGGGGTTCCTGGGGGGGGTCTCAGGGGGATTTGGGGGTCCCTGGGGGATCCCAGGGGTCTGACTGGTCCCTGACCCTCAGAGGGGATTTGGGGGTCCTTGGGGGGTCCCGGGCTCTGACGAGTCCCTGACTCCCACAGGGGGAGATTTGGGAGGGTCCCAGGGGGATTTGGGGGTCTCTGGGGGTCCCTGGGGGTCTCTGGGGGTCCCAGGCTCTGACAGGTCCCTGACCCCCAGGGGGTAGGATCTGCCTCAGTGACCACTTCAAACCGCTGTGGGCCAGGAACGTCCCCAAATTCGGGCTGGCACACCTGATGGCGCTTGGGGGTGAGCGGGGCGGGGACACGGGGGACAGGGGACACTGGGGGTGACACTGGGGAGACAGGGGTGACATTGGGGGAGTGACACTGGGGGGACAGGGGACACTGGGGGGGACAGGGGTGACATTAGGGGGAAAGGGGTGACACAGGTGATGGGGTGACACTGGGGGACAGGGGACACTGGGGGTGACACTGTGTCAGGGGTGACACTGGGAGAGTGATGGGGTGACATTTGGGGGGAAAAGGAGTGGCGCTGGGAGTGACACGGGGGTCTAGGGTGACACTGGGGGTGTGTCACTGTGTCGGGGTGACACTGGGGGGTGACACTGGGAGGGGACAGGGGTGACACTGGGGGTGACGGGTGACACTGGGAGAGTGACACTGGGGGGGTGACAGGGGTGACATTCGGGGTGGGACAGGGTGACACTGGGGAGGAACAGGGGTGATACTGGGGGGTGACGCTGTGTCAGGGGTGACACTGGGGGGTGACACAGAGAGTGATGGGGTGACATTTGCAGGGGGACAGAGGTAATACTGGGGAGTGACAGGGGTGACACTGGGGGTGACACTGTGTCAGGGATGACACTGGGGGGACAGAGGTGACACTAAGGGTGGTGGTGTCACCGTGCTGGGGGTGACACTGGAGGGGTGACACTGGGAGAGTGACAGGGGTGACACTGGGGGGCTGACAGGTGTGACACTGGTAGAGTGACAGGGGTGGTGCTGCTGTGCTGTCACCCTATCAGGGGTGACACTGGGGTAAGTGTGACACTGGGAGTGACAAGGGTGACACTGGGGTGTCACCGTGCCAGGGATGACACTGGGGGGACAGAGGTGACACTAGGGGTGGTGGTGTCACCCTGTCAGAAGTGAAGCACTGGGGGGGTGACACTGCAGGGTGTTGTCACCCATGTGGGGACACTGTGGAGAGGTGACACTGTGGAGGGGGCACAGGGAGGTCACCCATGGGGGATGCGGGGTGACACTGGGGGTAATTGTCACCCATGGGGGGTGTGACACTGCTGTCACCCTTCCGGCGGTGTGACGCTGCTGTCACCCTTCCGGGGTGACACCCACAGCTGGGGCCCTGGCTCGCCGTGGAGATCCCGGACCTGGTCTCCAAGGGGCTGATCCAGCACAAGGACAAGTGACCGGCGCCCCTCCCCTTCCCCTCCCTTGCCCCTCCCCCCAATAAAACCCGAGCCCCGGTTCAGTCGCGCTCCGTCCTTTCCCCGCGCGCGCTGCGGCCCTTTAAGACGCCGCGCGGTTGCCATGGCGACGCGCGGCGCGGGGGCGGGGCCTGAGGCGCGGCGCGTGCGCAGAGCCGGCCGCGAGGCCGCGGGGGCGGGGCCGGCCGAGGGAGGAACAAAGATGGCGGCGGGTGCGGCGGGAGTTGTTGCCATGGCGGCCCGCGGGAGGTGCGGGGGACGGCGGCGGGGGGCGTCAGTCGGGGCTGGGGGGCTCTGGGACCGCGGGCACCCCGCCTGCGGGGCGGCGCGGGGCCGGGCGGGCGGTGCGGGACAGGCCCGGCGGTACCGGGATGGTGGGGGGCAGCGGGGCACCGCCGGGTGGGATTTGGGGAGGGGGCTGCGGGAGGATCGTATGGGGGACCCCGCGGGGCTGAGCGCGGGGGTCGCGGGCCTGCGGGGGGGTGGGGGCTTTTCCAGCCGAGACCCCCGCCCCGACAGCGGGGGCCTGTCCTCCGGGACCACCCGCCCACCTCCGCGGGTGTCCTGGGGCAGCAGCCGGTTTGGGGGCCGAGCCCTCCATTACTCCCCATGGAGCTGGGGGACCCCCGAGGTTTTGGGGTCTCCCGAGGTTTTGGGTCCCCTCGAGGTTTTGGGGTTCCCCCAGGTTTGGGGTCCCCCAAGTTTTGGGTTCCCCGAGGTTTTGGGTTCCCCAGGTTTTGGGTCCCCCCGAGTTTTTGGGGGTCTCCCCGAGGTTTTGGGTTCCCTCCAGGTTTGGGGTCCTCCCCAGGTTTTAGGGTTCCCCCAGGTTTTGGATTCCCCTCGAGGTTTTGGGGTATCCCCGATGTTTTAGGTTCCCCGAGGTTTTGGGTCCCCCTCAGGTTTTGGGTTCTCCCCAGGTTTGGGGTCTCCCTGAGGTTTTGGGTTCCCCTGAGGTTTTGAGGTCTTCCCGAGGTTTTGGGTTCCCCTGAGGTTTTGGGGGTATCCCCCAGGTTTTGGGTTCCCCCGAGGTTTTGGGGTATCCCCGATGTTTGGGTTCCCCCAGGTTTTGTGGTTCCCCGAGGTTTTGGGGTCCCCCAGGCTTTGGGTTCCCCTGAGGTTTTGGGGGTCCCCCGAGGTTTTGGGGTATCCCCGATGTTTTGGGTTCCCCAGGTTTTGCGGTTCCCCGAGGTTTTGGGCTCCCCAGGTTTTGGGTTCCCCGAGGTTTTGGGTCCCCCAGGTTTTGGGTCCCCTCGAGGCTTTGGGTCCCCCAGGCTTTGGGTCCCCCCAGGTTTTGGGTCCCCCGAGGTTTTGGGTTCCCCAGGTTTTGGGTCCCCCCGAGTTTTTGGGGTCTCCCCGAGGTTTTGGGTTCCCCCAGGTGTGGGGTCCTCCCCAGGTTTTAGGGTTCCCCAGGTTTTGGATTCCCCCGAGGTTTTGGGGTCTACCCGAGATTTTGGGTCCCCCGAGGTTTTGGGTCCCTCAGGTTTTGGGTTTCCCCAGGTTTGGGGTCACCCCAGGTTTTGGGTTCTCCCCGAGGTTTTGGGGTCTCCCCGAGGTTTTGGGTTCCCTGAGGTTTTGGGGTATCCCCGATGTTTTGGGTTCCCCGAGGTTTTGGGTTCCCCCAGGTTTGGGGTCCTCCCCAGGTTTTGGGTTCCCCCAGGTTTGGGGTCCTCCCCAGGTTTTGGGGTCTCCCGAGGTTTTGGGTTCCCCGAGGTTTTGGGTCCCCTCAGGTTTTGGGTCCCCCAGGTTTTGGGTTCCCCCAGGTTTGGGGTCCTCCCAGGTTTTGGATTCTCCCCGAGGTTTTGGGGTCCCCCGAGGTTTTGGGGTCTCCCCGAGGTTTGGGGGTCCCCCCAGGTTTTGGGGTATCCCCGATGTTTTGGGTTCCCCCGAGGTTTTGGGTCCCCTCAGGTTTTGGGTTCCCCCAGGTTTGGGGTCACCCCAGGTTTGGGGTATCCCCGAGGTTTTGGGTTCCCCCGAGGTTTTGGGTCCCCCAGGTTTTGGGTCCCCCAGGTTTTGGGTTCCCCAGGTTTGGGGGTCCTCCCAGGTTTTGGATTCTCCCCGAGGTTTTGGGATCCCCCCGAGGTTTTGGGGTATCCCCGAGGTTTTGGGATCCCCCGAGGTTTTGGGGTATCCCCGATGTTTTGGGTTCCCCCAGGTTTTGCGGTTCCCCGATGTTTTGGGTTCCCCCGGTTTTGCGGTTCCCCGAGGTTTTGGAGTCTCCCGAGGTTTCGGTTCCCCGAGTTTTGGGTTCCCCAGCTTTGGGGTCCTCCCCAGGTTTTGGGTCCCCCAGTTTTTGGGTCCCCCCAGTTTTGGGTGTCCCCCAGTTTTTGGGGTGCCCCGGTTTCGGCCGCCGTGACCCCGTGCCCCTCCCGCGAGGGCCCCCCGCCGACGGGACGCTGTGTGCGGCCGCCCGGGCGCTGGGGGCTGTGAGCAGGTGAGTCCCTTCGCGTCCCCCCCGAGCTCCGCCCGCCCGCCGCCGCTGTCACCGCGCTGTCGCTGTCCCCGCAGGCCCGCCATGCCCCAGGCCTCGGAGCACCGCCTGGGCCGCGCCCGGGACGCCGCCGCCGCCGCCGCCGTGGTGACCGCGCAGCCCCGGCCCGCCGCCCGCCTGCCCAGCGCGCTGAGCCAGGAGCGCCATGCGGCCCCCAACGGGCTCTCCCGGCCCCAAACTGCGCCTGCTGCCCCCCGGCCCCGCCGCCCACCGACGACCCCCCGCCCCAAGAAGCTGGAGCTGGAGGCGGGGCCGCGCGGCCGGCGGGGGACGCCGCTCCCCGCGGGCCGGGGCCGCCGGGGGCCGCTGAAAGGCGATCACGGCGTGCGGGTGCCCGGCGGCGCCCCGCAGGTGCCCGGCAGCGCCTCCTTCTCGCTGCCCAGCGCGGCCGAGCGCCGCCGGAGCAACTTGGCCCGCTCCAAGTCCATCAGCATCGGGGATCTGAGCCAGGCGGCGGCGGTGCCGGTGTCCCCAGCCAGCGCCGAGGGGCGATGGCGGTGGCGCTGAGCCGGCTGGTGCTCCGGGACTGCGGGCACCCGCTGGGCGCTGGCGCTCGCAGGAGCTCTCGCTGCGCAGGGTCACCGCGGCGGCCGGGCCCGACGGCAAAGCCGCCCCGCCGCTGCTCTCCGTGCGCCCGAGGGCCCCCCAGCGCCCGCGCCCGAGCCCGCGCACGGCCACGGACACGGCCACGGACACGGACACGGGCACGGACACGGGCACGGACACGGCCCAAGCAGCCCAGCGCCCGGCCGGACCCCCGAGGACAAGGCGGCCGCTGTAAGAGCCCGCGGCGAGGCGGGGTGTGGCGGGCCGCTTGGGGCTCGGGGCACGGGAGACCCCGCGGTGTGCCCGGCTCTGGGATGTTCTGAGACCCCGCGGTGTGCCCGGCTCTGGGAACATCCTGAGACCCCGCGGTGTGCCCGGCTCTGGGGACATCCTGAGACCCCCACGGTGTGCCCGGCTCTGGGAACATCCTGAGACCCCAGCGGTGTGCCCGGCTCTGGGGACATCCTGAGACCCCGCGGTGTGCCCGGCTCTGGGGATGTTCTGAGACCCCGCGGTGTGCCCCGGCTCTGGGGATGTTCTGAGACCCCCGCGGTGTGCCCGGCTCTGGGGACATCCTGAGACCCCCGCGGTGTGCCCGGCTCTGGGGACATGTTGAGACCCTCACACTGTCCCCCAGCCTCAGGGGCGTTCTGAGACCCCACGCTGTCCCCAGTTTTGGGGACATTTTAAGACCTCCAGAGTTTCCCCAACCTCGGGGACATTTTGCGACCCCACACTGTCCCCAGCCTCAGGGACATTTTAAGACCCCCACACTGTCCCCAGCTTTGGGGACATTTTGCGACCCCAGCGCTTTCCCCAGCTTTAGGGACGTGGTGTGACCCCCGCGGTGTCCCCGCTCTCGGGGTCGGTGACATCGCCAGGGTGGGGACACTGGTGACAGTCTCACCTGTCCCTTCTCCAGGTCTTGTTTTGGGGACCCCCACGGCTCTGGGGAGGGGTCGCTGCTGTCCCCCACAGCTCGGGGCTGGCCGGTGCCATCGCTGTGGCTCTGGCAGTGCCCGGTTCTGTCCCGCACGGCTCCGGGGGTGGCCGCGGGTGACCACACGGGGGTGGCCGCTGGTGACCACACGGGGGTGGCCGCTGCCCTCCCGTTTCCGCATCCGCCTCCCCCCCGCCCCACCCCGCACCTGCCCGGCCACGTGTGGGGCGATCGTAATCCCCAAAATCCCACCGGGACCCCGCGACACAGCCTTGTCCCCCCCGCCATGTCCCCAGCGCTGGCACTGGGGGGGTCCCACAGCCCCGCCAAGCCCCTGGATTTAAATTGGGGAGTGGATTTTTTATTTTGGGAGGGGTGTTTACTCTCACTGTCCCCGGGGCAGCTCCGGCTAATTAATCCCGGCGGGATGAGCCTCCCTGGCGGCCCAGAATAGCCGGGGCAATCGGATCAGCTAATGAGCTGAGCGGGGAGGGACACGCCGCCCGTCCGTCCCGCGGGGCCACCAGCGCCGGTGGCCACCATGCCGGGGCTGCAGGGAGCCACGCTGGTGGAGCTGCCGCGGAGGCTGCACCGCTCGCTGGTGACCCGGCGGGAGCTCCAGGGCCGGGCCACCGACATCTCCGAGTCCGTGGTGCACACGGCGGTCATGGGGCTGCTGCTGGTCACCGGCGAGGTGAAGCCACCGGCGGCGGGGCGCGCCCGGGGGGACGGGGCGGGTGGGGCGCGGCTCACGGCGTGTCGCTCGCTGTCCCCTCAGAGCCACCACGCGCTGCTGCTGGGCTCGGGCCACGTCGGCCTCAGGAATTTGGGCAACACGGTAAGTGGCCGTGGCCACCTGGCCCTCCTGTCCCTCTGTTTCGAGTGCGGGAGGGATTTGGGGTCCCCAGGGTCGGTGGCCGTGGTCCTGTCCTGCTGGGATGGCACATTCCCAGAGGACCCCATCCCCACAGCGCTGTCCCCACGGTCCCCAACCCTCCTGTCCCTCTGTCCTGGGGTGCAGGAAGGATTTGGGGTCCCCTCAGGGTCACTTTGGGGTCCCCCAGGGTCGGTGGCCGTGGTCCTGTCCTGCTGGGATGTCACATTTCCACACCTCTCCATCCCCACAGCGCTGTCCCCACGGTCCCCAGCCCTCCTGTCCCCCATGCCGGGCTGTGGGAGGGATTTGGGGTCCCCTTGTGTCCTTTAAGGGTCCCTCAGTGTCACCTGGGCATCACCTCCGTGTCCCCGGGCTCTGTGGCTTGTCCCACCACAGCCCCACCCCTGGGGACTTGTGACAGCCCTGAGGGCCCCTGGGGACGTGCCCCGCCCCAGGATGTCCCCAGGATGTCGCCGTGTCCCCGGCAGTGCTTCATGAACGCGGTGCTGCAGTGCCTGAGCAGCACCAAACCCCTGCGGGACTACTGCCTGCGCCGGGACTTCCAGCAGGAGCAGCCGCCCGGCCCCCGCGCCCCCCAGGAGCTCACCGAAGGTGGGACAGACCCCAGATGTCCCCTAGCCCCCCCCCGGGGGTGTCCCACCCCCGGGGCGCTGAGGCCGCCGTGTCCCCGCAGCCTTCGCCGACGTCATCGCCGCCCTGTGGCACCCCGACTCCTCCGAGGCCGTCAACCCCGGGGCGCTTCAAGGCCGTGTTCCAAAAATACGTCCCCTCCTTCACGGGCTACAGGTGAGACCCCCCGGAAAAAAGCTTTTGGGGACCCCCCCGGGGGTGGTGGCTGAGAAGCGTGGCCGTGCCTGCAGCCAGCAGGACGCGCAGGAATTCCTCAAGTTCTTCATGGACCGGCTGCACGTGGAGATCAACAGGAAGGGCCGGCGCACCCCCAGCATCCTGTCGGACACACGGAGAGCCCCGGCCCTGGAGGACCCCGAAACGCTCAGGTGAGGGGTGAGGGGGGGAGCCGGTGGGGAGGGGGAACCCCGAGTTTTGGGGTAACTCACCCCCAAGCCCACCCCGGTGTCACCCCCCGCTAGCGGCTTGACAGCGCCAACCAGATGTGGAAACGGTACCTGGAGAGAGAGGACAGCAAGATTGTGGGTGAGCTCTGGGGAAAGGGGTGTCCCCCTTCCATGGGACCCCAAATTTCTGGGGTGTCCTCCTGAGTGCCCCTTTGCCCCCAGATCTCTTCGTGGGGCAGCTGAAGAGCTGCCTCAAGTGCCAGGCCTGCGGCTACCGCTCCACCACCTTCGAGGTGTTCTGCGACCTCTCGCTGCCCATCCCAAAGGTAGGACCCCAAAAACCCCTCAGACCCCCCAAAGAAACCTTCAGACGCCCCAAAAACACCTCAGACCCCCCCAAAAACCCCTCAGACCCCCCTGACCCCCAAACTCCCCCTGACCTCCAGAAAAGCTTTGCCGGGGGAAGGTCTCGCTCCACGACTGCTTCAGCCTCTTCACCAAGGAGGAGGAGCTGGACTCGGAGAACGCCCCGGTGAGAGGATGGACCCTCCCCTCCGTGTGTGCCCCTCCCCAGAGCCCCCAGCCCCTCCCTGAGCGTGCTGTCCCCCCAGGTGTGTGACAAGTGCCGGCAGCGCACGCGGAGCACCAAGAAGTTGACGATCCAGCGCTTCCACGCATCCTGGTGCTCCGTATCCTTTGGGAAGCAGCGCCCCTAAAGCTTTTGGGGGTTTTTTGGGGGGCTTCAGGGGTCACCCCGCCGTCCTCCCCTCCTTTTCCCTTAACCCTGGGCAGACCTGAACCGGTTCTCCACCACTCGCTACTCCATCAAGAAATGCTCCGTCTTCGTGGACTTCCCGCTGCAGCAGCTCAACCTGCGGGAGTTCGCCAGCGAGAAGGCGGGTGAGGAGGGATTCCGCCCTGGGGGAGGGGTTTTTGGGGGGGGGGCACAGCGCTGAACCCGCCCCCTCCCCCGTACTGCAGGCAGCCCGGTCTACAGCCTGTACGCGCTGTGCAACCACTCGGGCAGCGTCCACTACGGCCACTACACGGCGTTCTGTCGCGACCCGGCCGGCTGGCGCGTCTACAACGACTCCCGGTCAGTGCCCCCCGCCCTGCCCGCGCCCCCCGCCCCGCCCGGGCACCCCCAGCCCCCCCCGCGGGTGCTGAGGGTGTCCCCGCAGCGTCTCGCCCATCAGCGAGAACCAGGTGCCGTCCAGCGAGGGCTACGTGCTGTTCTACGAGCTGGAGGAGCCCCCCGGCCGCAGACCCTGAGAGCCCCCCCCGCCCCCGGACACGGCTCTGGGGGTTTGGGGGGAGTTGGGGTGGGGGGGTGAACCCCTCCTTCCCTTCCCTCGGGAGCCCCCCGGACCCCGCGGCGAGGGGGGGGCGGGGGGTGCGGCCGCAGCCCGAGCGGCCCCGGGGGTTTTGTGAATAAATTTATTAAAAAGCCCAAAACCCGCCGAGTTTTGGGGGGTGTGGTGTTAAAGGGAGGGGTGGGGCTTGTGATTGACAGCAAATGGGGAGGAGTGGGCGTGGCTGTGAGTGGGCGTGGCTTAGCCGCGCAACGTGGCTGCTGATTGGTTAATTATTAAACGGGCGGGGCTTATCGCCATGGCGCCTCAGCGAGCTGTCAATCAACGCTCCGCTCCCTCCCATTGGTCCGCGCGCGTTAAGCTCCGCCCCCAGCCCCGCTAAGCGGCGGGAAGGGGCGTGGCCAGCGCGCGAGCGGCGCGGAAGGTTCGGGGGCTCTGGGGCGTTTTGGGGGTCCCGGCGGGTTTTGGGGTCCCGGCGCCGCTCTGACCCTGCCCGCCGCAGCTCCCCTCATGCCGCGGACCGTGGCCGTCGTGGGCGGCGGCATCAGCGGCCTGGCCGCCTGTTACCACCTGGTGCGCGCCCCCGCCCGCCCAAGGTGAGCGTGGGACCCCCATTGCACCGCGGGACCCCGAACTCTCCCCCGCTCCAAACCGCGACCCCGACTCCATTTCCCTCCCGGTGTGCGTTCTCCGGGATTCGCAGTCTTCGGGTCACCCTCCGGGACCCCCAACCCTGCAGGGACCCCCAGTGTCACCCCCAGCCCCTGTGAGACCCCCGGTGTCACCCCCAACCCTGTGAGACCCCCGGTGTCACCCCAATTCCCCCAACTCTGCAGGGACCCCCGGTGTCACCCCAGCCCCCGTGAGACCCCGGTGTCACCCCCAATCCTGCAGGGACCCCAGTGTCACCCCCAACCCTGTGAGACCCGAGGCCCCCAATTCCCGCGGGGTTCCCACCCCTCCCAGCGCCCCCAATTCCCCAGGACCCCCAATTCTCCCAGTCTCAATTCCGGGGATTCCCTTTCTCCTCCCAGAACCCCTAATTCCCCCAGAACCCAAATTTCAGAGACCCCCAATTCCCCCAGACCCCAAATTCCCCAGACCCCCACTTCCCCCAGTACCCCAATTCCCCAGACCCCCAATCCCCAGACCCCGATCCCGGGGATTCCCTTTTCCCCCAGACCCCCAATTCCCCCAGACCCCAATTCCCCAGACCCCCAATCCCCCAGACCCCCGATCCCGGGGATTCCCTTTTCCCTCCCAGACCCCCGATCCCCCAGACCCCAAATCCCCAGACCCCCGATCCCGGGGATTCCCTTTTCCCCCAGACCCCAATTCCCCAGACCCCCAATCCCCAGACCCCGATCCCGGGGATTCCCTTTCCCCCAGACCCCCAATCCCCCAGACCCCGATCCCGGGGATTCCCTTTAACCCCCAGACCCCCGATCCCCCAGACCCCCAATTCCCCAGATCCCCAATCCCCAGACCCCGATCCCGGGGTTCCCTTTCCCCCGCCGCAGCTCGGGACCCGCCGCTCCCCGCGGTGATTTGGGGTGGGGGTCCGCAGGTGGTGCTGCTGGAGGGCAGCGGCCGCTTCGGGGGTGGCTGCAGAGCTCCCGGACCCCCGAGGGCGCCGTGTTGGAGCACGGCCCGCGCGGCGTGCGGCCGGCGGGGGCGGCGGGGGCCGAGACCCTGCGCATGGTACGGGGCGGGGGGCGCGGGGGAAGCTGGGGGCTAGGGATTGGGTTTGGGGGGAGCCTAGGAGCCGGTTTGGGGGGCACGGGGGAGTCTGGGGAGTCCGGGGAGTCCGGGGTTGGGTTTGGGGGTCCAGGGCCTGGGTTTGGGGGAGCCTGGGGCTGGTTTGGGGGGCACGAGGGGTCTGGGGGGTCCGGGGGTTGGGTTTGGGGGTCCAGGGCTGGGTTTGGGGGGCAGAGGGGTGTGGGGGGCACGGGGAGTGTGGGGGGTCTGGGGTCCGGGGGGCACGGGGCTGGGTTTGGGGGAGCCTGGGGTTGGGCTGGGGGCACGGGGGTGTGGGGGTCTGGGGTCCGGGGGCAGGGGGTGTGGGGGTCTGGGGTTGGGTGTGGGGGGAGCCTGGGGCTGGTTTGGGGGTCCCAGGTTTGGGTTTGGGGGTCCAGGGCTGGATTTGGGGGGAGCCTGTGGCTGATTTGGGGGGGGGCAGGGGGGTTTGGGTATCCCTGTGTGTATTTTGGGGTCCCTGTCCGTATTTTCGGGTCCCTGTCCCTATTTTGGAGTCCCTGTGTGTATTTTTGGGGTCCCTGTCCCTATTTTGGGGTCTCTGTGTATATTTTGGGGTCCCTGTCCCTATTTTGGGGTCCCTGTCCCTATTTGGGGTCCCTGTGTGTATTTTGGGGTCCCTGTGTGTATTTTGGGGTCCCTGTCCCTATTTGGGGTGCGTGTCCCGCAGGTGGCCGAGCTGGGACTGTGTGTATTTTTGGGGTCCCTGTCTGTATATTTTGGGTTCCCTGTGTATATTTTGGGTTCCCTGTCTCTATTTTGGGGTCCCTGTGTGTATTTTGGGGTCCCTGTCTGTATTTTGGGGTGCCTGTCCCGCAGGTGGCCGAGCTGGGACTGGCCGGTGACGTTCTGTTCGTGCCCCGGGATCACCCGCGGCTCGGAACCGCTTCCTGTACCGGGGGCGCTGCACGCGCTGCCCTCGGGGCTGGGGTCAGTGTCCTGTGTCACCTGTGTCACCTGTCCCACCTGTGTCCCACCTGTGTCCCACCTGTGTCCCACCTGTGTCCCACCTGTGTCATACCTGTGTCACCTGCCCTGTCACCTGTCATCTGTGTCACCTGTGTCACACCTGTACGGGGGGGGGGGCGCTGCACACACTGCCCTCGGGGCTGGGGTCAGTGTCCTGTGTCACCTGTGTGACCTGTCACCTCCCCCTGTCACCTGTGTCACACCTGTGTCACCTGTCACCTGTGTCATACCTGTGTTACCTGTCACCTGTGTCCCACCTGTGTCCCACCTGTGTCACCTGCCCCTGTCACCTGTCACCAGTGTCACCTCTGTCACACCTCTGTCACACCTCTGTCACACCTGTGTCACACCTGTGTCACACCTGTGTCACACCTCTGTCACACCTGTGTCACACCTGTGTCACACCTGTACCGGGGGCGCTGCACGCGCTGCCCTCGGGGCTGGGGTCAGTGTCCTGTGTCACCTGTGTCCCACCTGTGTCACACCTGTGTCACCTGCCCCTGTCACCTGTCATCTGTGTCACCTGTGTCACACCTGTACCGGGGGCGCTGCACACACTGCCCTCGGGGCTGGAGTCAGTGTCCTGTCACACCTGTCACCTCCCCCTGTCACCTGTGTCACCTGCCCCTGTCACCTGTGTCACACCTGTGTCACACCTGTGTCACACCTGTGTCACCTGTCACCTCTGTCACACCTCTGTCACACCTGTGTCACCTGTGTCACCTGCCCCTGTCCCCAGGGGCTACTCTGGGCTGTGTCCCCTGTCCCCAATGCCACCTGCTGTCCCCAGGGGGTTGCTCCAGGCTGTCCCCAATGCCACCAGCCCTGTCCCTGCTGTCCCCAGTGTCCCCATGTCCCCTCTGTCCCCTCTGTCCCCTGTGTCCCCAGTGCCCCCAGTATCCCCAGTGTCCCCAGTGTCCCCTCTGTCCCCAGGGGCCTGCTCCGGGCTGTGCCCCCGTTCTCCCGGGCCCTGCTCTGGAGCAATGTCCCAGTGTCCCCAGTGTCCCCAATGTCCCCAGTGCCCCCAGTGTCCCCATGTCCCCTCTGTCCCCAGGGGCCTGCTCCGGGCTGTGCCCCCGTTCTCCCGGGCCCTGCTCTGGAGCGCCGTTCGGGACCTGCTGACGCCCGGCGGGGGACGGGGCCGGACGAGAGCGCGACGCCTTCGCCCGGCGCCGCTCGGGCCCGAGGTGGGTGCGCCGGGGCCCCAAAACCGCCCCAAAACCGCCCCAGAAACATCCCAAAAACACCCCAGAAACACCCCAAAAACACCCCAAAACCGCCCCAAAACCACCCCAAAACCCGCCCAAAACCGCCCCAAAACCACCCCAAAACCGCCCCAAAACCGCCCCAAAACCACCCCAAAACCGCCCCAAAACCGCCCCAGAAACACCCCAAAAACTGCCCCAAAACCGCCCCAAAAACCGCCCCAAAACCGCCCCAAAACCGCCCCAAAAACACCCCAGAAACACCCCAAAACCGCCCCAAAAACACCCAAAACCGCCCCAAAAACACCCCAAAAACATCCCAAAACACCCCAGAAACACCCCAGAACCGCCCCCAAGAACCGCCCCAAGAACCGCCCCAAAACTGCTCCAAAAACACCCCCAAAACCGCCCCAAAACCGCCCCAAAACCGCCCCAAAACCGCCCCAAAACCGCCCCAAAACCGCCCCAAAACCGCCCCAAAACACCCCAAAACCGCCCCAAAAACACCCCAAAACCGCCCCAAAACCGCCCTAAAACCGCCCCAAAAACACCCCAAAAACACCCCAAAACCACCCCAGACACCAAAACCCCAGCGCCCCAAAACCCAAACCCCCAGTATCCCAAAAACCCAAAACCCAGAACCCCTAAACCACCCCAGAACCCCAAAACCCAAAACCCCAAACCCCCAGAACCCCAAAACCATCTCAAACCCCAAAACCCCAAAAACCCAAACCCCCAGAATCCCAAAACCCCCAAAAACCCTAAAACCACCCCGAACCCCCTGAACTCCTCACACCCCCAGAGCCCCACCCCAAAGCCCTGACAGACCCCAAACCCGATAACTGCCCCCAAAACCCGATAACTGCCCCAAAACCCCACCCGGCCTTATCGGGGCCTCCCCGGGGCGGGCGGGGTCCCATTGTCACTGTCCCTGTCACTGTCCCTGTCACTGTCCCCATCGGTTGCCACTGTTACTGTCTCTGCTGTCCCTGTCCCCATAACTGTGCCTGTCCCTGCTGTCCCTGTCACTGTCCCCATCGGTGCCACTGTCCTGCTCTCACTGTGCCCGTTGCTGTCCCTGTCGCTGTCCCCATCAGTGTCCCCGCTGTCCCTGTCCCCACTGTTCCCGTGACTGTGGCTGTCTCTGTCCCTGTTCCTCTCTCTGTCCTTGTCCCTGTCACTGTTGTTGTCCCTGTCCCCGCTGTCCCTGTTGCTGTCCCTGTGACCGTGGCTGTCCCTGTCCCTGCAGTGACTGTCCCTGTCCCTGTCACACAGTGTCCCTGTCACTGTCCCTGTCCCTGTGACACTGTCCCTGTCCCAGGTGGCAGAGCTGGCTGTGGACAGCCTGTGCCGGGGGGTGTTTGCCGGGCTGTCGGTGTCACACAGTGTCACACAGTGTCACACAGTGTCACACAGTGACTGTCCCTGTCCCAGGTGGCGGACCTGGCCGTGGACGGCCTGTGCCAGGGGTGTTTGCCGGGCTGTCAGTGTCACACAGTGTCACACAGTGTCACACAGTGTCACACAGTGACTGTCCCTGTCCCTGTGACACTGTCCCTGTCCCAGGTGGCGGACCTGGCCGTGGACAGCCTGTGCCGGGGGTGTTTGCCGGGCTGTCAGTGTCACACAGTGTCACACAGTGACACTGTAACACTGTCCCTGTCCCCAGGTGGCGGACCTGGCCGTGGACAGCCTGTGCCGGGGGTGTTTGCCGGCGACAGCCGCGCCCTCAGCGTGCGCTCCTGCTTCCCGCCCTGTTCCAGGCCGAGCGGCGCCGCGGCTCCGTGCTGCTGGGGCTGGCGCTGACAGACGGTGGGGACACTGGGGACACTGGGGGGACAATGGGGACACTGCTGGGGCTGGCGCTGCCAGACGGTGGGGACACTGGGGACAATGGGGACACTGCTGGGGCTGGCGCTACCGCACGGTGGGGACACTGGGGACACTGGGGGGACACTGCTGGGGACACTGGGGACACTGCTGGGGCTGGCGCTGCCGCACGGTGGGGACACTGGGGACACGGCTGGGGACACTGGGGACACTGCTGGGGACACTGGGGACACTGCTGGGGCTAGCGCTGCCACACGGTGGGGACACTGGGGACACTGGGGACACTGCTGGGGACACTGCTGGGGACAATGGGGACACTGCTGGGGACAATGGGGACATTGCTGGGACACTGGGGACACTGCTGGGGACATTGGGGTGACACTGCTGGGGACAATAGGGACAGTGCTGGGGATACTGGGGACACTGCTGGGGATAATGGGGACACTGCTGGAGATAATGGGGACACTAATGGGGACATTGGGGACACTGCTGGGGCTGGCGCTGCTGCACGGTGGGGACACTGGGGACACTGGGGGGACAATGGGGACACTGCTGGGGACAATGGGGATGCAGCTGGGGATACTGGGGACACTGCGGGGACATTGGGGACATTGCTGGGGACACTGCTGGGGCTCTGGGGACATTGGGGTGACACTGCTGGGGACATTGGGGGATACTGCTGGGGACATTGGGGACACTGCTGGGGCACTGGGGATACTGGAGACACTGTGGGGACATTGGGGTGACACTGCTGGGGACACTGCTGGGGACACTGGGGACACTGCTGGGGACATTTGGGACACTGCTGGGGACATTGGGGTTACACTGCTGGGGACACTGGGGACATTGGGGATATTTGGGACACTGGGGACACTGCTGGGGCTGGGGCTGGCATATGGTGGGCACGGTGACACCCTGGCGACACCCCGGGTGCCACCCGCGGGCTGGGGCCGCCCGGCCCGTCCCCGCGCGGTGTCACCGCCGCTGTCGCCGCCGCTGTCGCCGCAGGGTCGCGCGGGCGGGGCCCGGAGGTGGCGCTGGCGCGGCGCGCGCGCGCCGAGCGCTGGAGCCAGTGGTCGCTGCGGGGCGGGATGGAGACGCTGGCGCGCGCCTTGGTGGCCTTCGTGTCCCCGCGCGGCGCCGAGCTGCGCTGCCACGCGCCCCTGCGACACCTGTGCCGCCGCCGCGGCCGCTGGCAGGTGGGGACACCCCCGTGTCCCCTCCCTGAGCTCCGGCCCCGTCACAGCGATCGCTGTCCCCTCCCCAGTGTCCCCAGTGCTCCCAGTGCCACCCGGACCCCTCCCAGTGTCCCTGGTGTCCCCGGTGTCCCCAATGGCCCCGGTGTCCCCGGTGTCCCCTGCCCTGTGCTCTCCATACCCCCGTGTCCCTAGTGTCCCAATGTCCCCAATGTCCCCCAGTGTCCCCAATGTCCCCAGTGTCCCCATGTCCCCAGTGTCCCTGCGTCCCTCTCTCCCCAGCTCACCGTACCTGACGGCACCATCACGGCCGATCACGTGGTCAGCGCTCTCCCGGCCGCAGGTACAGCCGGACCGCCGGTGTCCCCAATGTCCCCCAGTGTCTCCCAGTGTCCCCAATGTCCCCAGTGTCCCCAATGTCCCCAGTGTCCCCAGTGTCCCCAGTGTCCCCAGTGTCCCCCTCCCCGAGTCCCTGATGTCTCCCCCGTGTCGCTGATGTCCATGCTGTCCCTGCCGTGTCCCCTGCCCCGTGTCTCCGCTGATGTCCCCGTGTCCCCGCTGTCCCCGCTGTCCCTGCTGTCCCCGCCGATGTCCCTGATGTCCCCGCTGTCCCCGTGTCCCCCGCTTGATGTCCCCGTGTCCCCGTGTCCCAGCGCTGGCCCGCGCCCTCCCGCCCGAGCTGTCGCCGCTGTCCCGCGAGCTCGGCTCCATCCGCGCCGCCTCCGTGGCCGTGGGTCAACCTGCAGCTCCCGGGGCCGCGCTGCCCGTCGCGGTGAGTCGGGGTCCCCGGGTGTCCCCAACCCCCGCGGTGTCCCCACCCCCCCCCGCGTGTTCCCTAACCCCCCCCGCGTGTCCCCGCCCCCGGTGACCCCGCCCTGTCCCCGCAGAGGGGTTCGGGCACCTGGTGCCGTCCTGCGAGGACCCCGCGCTGCTCGGTGTCGTTTATGACTCGGTGGCGTTCCCGGAGCTCGACGGGACCCCCGCGACCCTCGAGAGCCGCTGGCGCTGCGGCTGACGGTGGGGACACCGGGGTGACACTGGGGACACCGGCGGCGCCACTGGGGACACGGGGGGGACACTGAGTGACACTGGGGTCACGGGGGACATTGAGTGACACTGGGGACACCGTGGGGTGACACTGGCGACATCAGGGGTGACATTGAGTGACACTGGGGACATCGGGGGGGACACTGGGGACATCGGGGGGACATTGAGAGACACTGGGGACACGGGGGGACACTGAGTGACACCGGGGACACTGGGGACATCGGGGGTGACACTGAGTGACACTGGGGATACAGGAGATGACACTGAGTGACACCGGGGACACCGGGGGGTGACATTGGGGACAGGTGACGGGTGATTCTGGGGGTGACAAAGGTGATATTGAGGGGTGACACCGGCGGTTCTGGCGGGGTGACACTGGGTGACACTGGGGACACCTGCAGGTGACAGAGGTGATTTTGGGGTGTCCCCACGTGATTTTTGGGGACTGATGGGCATTTTGGGGTGCCGTAGGTGATTTTGGGGTGCTGATGATAATTTTGGGGTGCTGATGGATGTTTTGGGGTGCTGATGAATATTTTGGGCTGCTGATGATAATTTTGGGGTGCTGATGAAGATGTTGGGGTGCCGATGAATATTTTGGGGTGCTGATGATAATGTTGGGGTGCTGATGGATATTTTGGGGGTGCTGATGGATGTTTTGGGGTGCTGATGATAATTTTGGGGTGCTGACGGGTATTTCGGGTGCCGCAGGTGATGCTGGGGCGGGGCCTGGTTCCAGCAGAGTTTCGGGGACCCCTCGGCCGTGGCCCCGGAGCTGCTGCTGGCGCTGAGCGCGCATGGCCGTGAGCGCGCACCTGAGGCTGAGCGTGGCCTCGCGCTGTGGCGGTGCGCGTGCAGCAGGTGCGCGGGGGGGAGGGGCGGGGGGCGATTTTGGGGGGCGACGCTCTTGGGGGGGCTCTGGGGGGGTGACACTTTTGGGAGGGCTTTGGGTGACGCTTTTTGGGGGGTTCTGGGTTTGTCGCATTTTTGGGGGGGCTGTGGGTGGGTGACGGCTCTTGGGGGGGGCTCTGGGGGGCGATTTTGGGGGCTCTGGGTTGGCCACGGTTTTGTGGGGGGCTGTGGGTGGGTGACACTTGGGGGGCTCTGGGTTTTTCACATTTTGGGGGCTCTGGGTGACATTTTTGGGGGGCTCTGGATGGGTGACACTTTTTGGGGGTTCTGGGGGAGTGACGCTTTTGGGGGACTCTGGGTTGGTGACACTTTGGGGGGGGCTCTGGGTGACGCTTTTGGGGTGCTCTGGGTTTGTCACACTTTTTGGGGGGCTCTGAGGGGGGTGACACTTTTTGGGGTGCTCACCTGTGTCCCCCGCCCGTTTCTCCCCAGGACTGCATCCCCAGTACACGCTGGGACACTGGGAGCGCCTGGGTGAGAGCGGCTGGGGGGCCTGGGGGTCCCTGGGGGTCCCTGTCCCTTGGGTGTCCCTGAGGGTGTCCCCTGGGGTGTCCCCTGTCCCCGGGGTGTCCCTGGGGTGTCCCTTTCCCTGGGCTGTCCCTGTGTCCCTGGGCTGTTCCCTGGGCTGTCCCCGTGTCCCTGGGTTGTCCCTCTGTCCCCTCTGTCCCTGGGCTGTCCCCGTGCCCCCTGGGCTGTCCCCGTGTCCCTGGGCTGTCCCCGTGCCCCCTGGGCTGTCCCCGTGTCCCTGGGCTGTCCCCGTGTCCCCAGCTGTCCCGTGTCCCTCTCTCTCCCTGGGCTGTCCCTGTGTCCCCGTGTCCCTGGGCTGTCCCCTCTGTCCCCTGTGTCCCCGGGCTGTCCCCGTGTCGTGTCCCCAGCTGTCCCGTGTCCCCAGAGCCGGATCCAGCGCTTCCTGCAGGAGCAGCAGCTGCCCCTCAGCCTCATCGGCGCCTCCTACTGGGGGTCTCGGTCAATGACTGCATCTCCAGCGCCAAGGCGGCCGTGGGGGGCTGATTTTGGGGCTCCCCCTGAGCCCCCCCATTCGGGGGTCCCCTCAGCCACCAACAGAGAACAAAGCGATTTTTTTTTAATTGAAAAAACCCTTAGAAAGGTCCAGGAGCGGCTCATAAATAGAATAAATACCCGATGTGGGGACCCCCAAAAACCCGCTTGGGGGGTGGGGCGAGCCCTGGCTCAGCCCATGTCCCTTCCGGGGGTGTCCCTGTGTCCCCCCTCCCACGGCCCAGAGTCCACACGGGGGCGGGGGAGGATGGAAATCCGGGGCTCACGGGGTCCCTGCGCCACGCTCAGGTTGGGGTGTGTCCCCTCCGGCGGGCGCTGGGGCGGGGCCGCCTTGGTGGCGTTAAGGCGGTGACAGCGCCAGCGCCAGCGGCAGCGGCAGGTCCCCGCGGGGGCTGGCGCAGCATCTCCTCCCGGAGGCGGCTGGAGCCGCCGGGGGCGGCGCGGGGGGCGCGGGGGTCGCGGCCGATGTCCACGGTCAGGTTGGTGTAGAGCGGCCGCAGCTCCTTGCGCAGCAGCGCGTACGAGAGCGAGTTCATGCCGTCCTGCGTCCAGGAGCGCTGCGTGCGCACCAGCAGGTCGAACCTGGGCGGGGACAGGGCATTGTCACCTCCCGGGCACACCCAGTGTCACCGCTGTCACCCTCCGGACACACCCACAGTGTCACCGTTGTCACCTCCCGGGCACACCCAATGTCACCTCCCACCCCCGGTCAAATGTCCTCAACGCTGAGTGCGCACCAGCGGGTCCAGCCTGGGCGGGGACAGGGCATTGTCACCTCCCGGCAGGGACACACCCAGTGTCACCGCTGTCACCTCCCAGGCACACCCAGTGTCACCGGTGTCACCTCCCCGGCAGGGACACACCCACAGCGTCACCGCTGTCACTCCCCGGCAGGGACACACCCACAGTGTCACCTCCCCACCCCCGTCAAATGTCTGAGCGCTGCGTTCGCACCAGCGGATCCAGCCTGGGCGGGGACAGGGACATTGTCACCTCCCGGGCACACCCAGTGTCACCGCCGTCACCTCCCCGGCAGGGACACACCCAGGGCGTCACCGCTGTCCCCTGCCCGTCCCCTCGCTGTCACCTGTGCGGGTTCTCCTCGTTGCCTTTGTCGCTCTTGTGTTTCACCATTTTGTAGTGGCCGATGGAGATGGGAGGCGGGAGATCTTCATCCCGGCCAGGCGCACCCTGGGGGGACAGGGGGTCACTGAGGGACAGGGGGTCACTGAGGGGACAGGGGGGTCACTGAGGGGACAGGGGGTCACCAGGGGATCACTGAGGGGACAGTGACAGGAGATCTTCATCCCGGCCAGGCACACCCTGAGGGGACAGAGCTGTCACCAGGGGGACAGGGGTCACTGAGGGCACAGGGGGTCACTGAGGGGACAGAGACAGTGACAGGACATCTTCATCCCAGCCAGGTACACCCTGAGGGGACAGGGCATGGGGACATCCCTGTGTCCCCTCCCTTCCAAGGTGACAGGACACCGCTGTGTCCCCCCAGGGTAACAGGACACCTCTCATGTCCCCTCTAGGACAGTGTCACACCCCTGTGTCCCCCCAGGGTGACAGGACACCTCTCATGTCCCCTCTAGGACAGTGTCACACCCCTGTGTCCCCCCAGGGTGACAGGACACCTCTCATGTCCCCCCAGGACAATGTCACACCCCTGTGTCCCCCCAAGGTGACAGGACACCCCTTCAGTCTCCCCTCTAGGACAGTGTCACACCCCTGTGTCCCCCCCAGGGCAATGTCACACCCCCTGTGTCCCCCCAGCTCGGTGGGCACACCCCCACAACCGTGTGACAACGTCCCCAGCTGTCCCCAGCTGTCCCCAGCCCCACCTGGTGGCAATGTCGTCGTCCTCGCCCCCCAGCCCCAGTACTCGTTGGGGAACCCGTTGATCTTCATGTACTGGTCGGGGGTCAGCGCCGAGACCCCCCGAAATACTGCGGGTCACGGCAGGCTGGGGACAGGGCAGTGAGCCAGTGCCCAGTGCTCCCAGTGAGCCAGTGAGCCAGTGCCCCAGTTCTCCCAGTGCTCCCAGTGCTCCCAGTGCTCCCAGTGCCCCAGTGCCCCCAGTGAGCCACCACCCCAGTGTCCCCAGTGCCCCCAGTGCCCTCAGTATCCCAAGTGTCCCCAGTGCCCCCAGTGAGCCACCACCCCCAGTGTCCCCAGTGCCCCCAGTGCCCTCAGTATCCCAAGTGTCCCCAGTGCCCCCAGTGAGCCACCACCCCCAGTGCCCCCCAGTGCCCTCAGTGTCCCAAGTGTCCCCAGTGTCCCCAGTTCCCCCAGTGCCCCCAGTGCCCTCAGTGTCCCAAGTGTCCCCAGTGTCCCCAGTTCCCCCAGTGCCCCCAGTGCCCCCAGTGAGCCACCGCCCTCAGTGCCCCCAGTGCCCCCAGTGCCCCCAGTGCCCCCAGTTTCCCAGTGCTCCCAGTGCCCCCAGTTTCCCCAGTGCCCCCAGTGCCCCGGCACACCTGTAGCCGAATTTGTTCATGGCCACCGAGACGTGTTTGGGGTTCCAGGGTCGCACGTGTACAGGTTGTGGTCGTTCTCGGGGATCAGGTCCACGTCGTGCAGGAACAGGCAGTCCCAGTCCTCGTCCTTGAGAGCCTCCTTCACCCCCACGTTCAGCAGCTTGGCCCGGTTAAACGTGGAGTTCCCGGCCTGGGGAGCCCCAAAATCATCATGGGGCACCCCAAAATATCCGGGGGATACCCCAAAATATCCGGGGGCACCCCAAACCACCCTGGGACCCTCTCAACCCTCCCTGAGGATCCCCCAAACCCCTCAAACCGTCCCTGAGGATCCCCAAACCACCCTGGGGACCCCCAAACCCTTCCAACCCTCCTGGGGACCCCCCAAACCTCTTTCAGCCCTCCTGGGGACCCCCAAACCCCTCAAACCTCCATGGGGATCCCCAAACCCTCCCTGGGGACCCCCAAACCCTCAAACCCTCCCTGGGGACCCCCAAACCCTCCTGAGGATCCTCAACCCTCCTGGGGACCCCCAAACCCCTCAAACCCTCCCTGAGGATGCCCCCAAACCACCCTGGGGACCCCCAAACCCCTCAGACCCTCCTGGGGATCCCTCAACCCACCCTGGGGACCCCCCAAACCCCTCAAACCCTCCATGAGGATCCCCCAAACCACCCTGGGGACCCCCAAACCCCTCAAACCCTCCGTGGGGACCCCCCAAACCCTCCCTGAGGATCCCTCCACCCTCCTGGGGACCCCCAAACCCCTTCCAGCCCTCCCTGGGGACCCCCAAACCACCCTGGGACCCTCTCAACCCTCCTGGGGACCCCCAAAACCCCTCAAACCGTCCCTGAGGATCCCCCAAACCACCCTGGGGACCCTCAAACCCTTCCAACCCTCCTGGGGACCCCCAAACCCCTTCCAACCCTCCTGGGGACCCCCAAATCCCTTCCAGCCCTCCCTGGGGACCTCCAAACCACTCTGGGACCCTCTCAACCCTCCCTGGGGACCCCCAAACCCCTTCCAGCCCTCCCTGGGGACCCCCAAAACCCCTCAAACCCTCCCTGGGGACCCCCAAACCCCTCAAACCCTCCCTGAGGATCCCCCAACCCTCCCTGGGGTCCCCCAAACCCCTTGAACCCTCCCTGGGGGCCCCCAAACCTCTTCCAGCCCTCCATGGGCACCCCCCAAACCACCCTGGGGACCCTCAAACCCTCCCCGGGGACCCCCAAACCCCCAAACCCTCCCTGGGGACCCCCAAACCCTCCAAACCCTCCCTGGGGACCCCCAAACCCCTCAAACCCTCCCTGAGGATCCCCCAAACCACCCTGGGGACTCCCAAACCCTTCCAATCCTCCTGGGGACCCCCCAA
Source organism: Luscinia luscinia (assembly GCA_034336685.1). Taxonomy (NCBI): domain Eukaryota; kingdom Metazoa; phylum Chordata; class Aves; order Passeriformes; family Muscicapidae; genus Luscinia; species Luscinia luscinia. Next base: position 13,961 of record JAKWBO010000186.1, on the reverse strand, counting down.
AACCACTCTGGGACCCTCTCAACCCACCCTGGGGACCCCCAAACCCCTTCCAACCCTCCCTGGGGACCCCCAAACCCTCAGACCCTCCTGGGGACCCCCAAACCCCTCAAACCCTCCCTGGGGACCCCCAAACCTCTTCCAGCCCTCCATGGGCACCCCCAAACCACCCTGGGGACCCCCAAACCCCCAAACCCTCCCTGGGGACCTCCAAACCCCTCAGACCCTCCGTGAGATCCCCCAAACCACCCTGGGGACCCCCAAACCCTCCCTGGGGGCCCGCCCGGCGCCCCCGCACCTGGTGCACCACGTAGATGCCGTGAGTGCAGCTGCTGGCGCTGCAGGAAGGGGTGCAGGTAGTAGAGCAGGTGGCCCAGGTGGCTCTCCCGGTTAGCGGTGCGGGACGATGACGGCGGTTCTGGAGCGGGACTCGCACCGGGCCGGGCGGTACCGGCCCCCGCCCCCACCCACGGGTTCTTGGCCTGGATCTGCTCCAGCGTCGGCACCCGGGAGAAGGACACGGCCAGGGGGCCCACTGGGGACAGGGGACACGTCAGGGACACTGGGGACACTGGGGACAGGGGACACGTCAGGGGATATTGGGGACACGGCCAGGGCCCACTGGGGACAGGGGACACGTCAGGAACACGGCCAGGGACACTGGGGACAGGGGACACGTCAGGGATATTGGGGACATGGCCAGGGGCACACTGGGGACAGGGGACACGTCAGGGGACACGGCCAGGGGCACACTGGGGACAGGGGACATGTCAGGGACACTGGGGACACTGGGGACAGGGGACACGTCAGGGACACGTCAGGGGACACTGGGGACAGGGGACACGTCAGGGGACACGGCCAGGGGACACTGGAGACAGGGGACACGTCGGGGACAGGGGACAGGTCAGGGGACAGGGGACACGTCAGGGACACAGCCAGGGGCCCACTGGGGACAGGGGACACGTCAGGGGACAGGGGACACTGGGGACAGGGGACACGTCAGGGGACAGGGGACACTGGGGACAGGGGACACGGGCCTGCCACCGCAGGGGACTGGGGGGGCCCAGCCTGGCCCAAACCAGGGGGTTCCAGGGATTGGTCCCAGTGTCCCAAACTGGGCTGGGTGTGTCCCCACCATCCCAAACTGGGCTGGGTGTGTCCCTCCCAATCCCAAACTGGGCTGGGTGTGTCCCTCACAATCCCAAACTGGGACGGATGTGTCCTCCCCAATCCCAAACTGGGCTGGTGTGTCCCCGTGTCCCAAACTGGGCTGGGTGTGTCCCTCCCCAATCCCAAACTGGGCTGGGTGTGTCCCCGTGTCCCAAACTGGGCTGGGTGTCCCAAACTGGGGTCCCAGGGCTCTCCCCGTCCCAAACCAGAGCAGCCCCCCCCCCCGATTCCCCTCGGGCCCGGTCCCGTCCCGGGTGGGGGGGGGGATCCGGTCGGACCGGTTCCTGTCCCCGGGGCGGGGCCGGACCCTCCCCCATGGGGAGGGGTCACTGCTCGCTCCTTGCCCCCGGGGGGCTCCGGTTCTTCCGCCCTTCCTCTTCCTCCCTCGGGCTTCCCGGGTCCTCCCCTGGGAGTCTCGAGTTCTTTACTCTCGGGGTCTCCACTGCCCGTTCCCCCTCGAGGGTCTCCGTTCCCCAGACCCCCCGGTTCTTTCTGGGGGTCTCCGCTCCTGGTTCCCTCTCCGGTTCTCCTCAGGGGTCTCCGTTCTCCTCCCGGGGTCTCTGCTCTCCCTGCCCCTCCGGTTCCCCCGGGGATCTCCGTTCCCCACACCCTTCCCGGTTTTTTGGGGGTCTCCACTCCCAGTTCCCTCCCAGTTCCCCCGGCTGTCTCCCCAGACCCCTCCCGGTTCTTTCTGGGGGTCTCGGTTCTCCAGACCCCTCCCGGTTTCCACTCCCAGTTCCTCCCGGTTCCCGCCGGAGTCCCCTCCCGGTTCCTCCACTCCTGGTTCCTCCTCCCGGCTCCCCCGGGGACTCCCTTCCCCAGACCCCTCCCGGTTTCCCGGGGGTCTCCACTCCCAGACCTCTCCCGGTTTTTTTGGGGGTCTCCACTCCTGGTTCCTCCTCCCGGTTCCCCAGGGGTCTCGGTTCCCAGATCCCTCCCGGTTCTTTCTGGGGGTCTCCTTTCCTCAGACCCCTCCCGGTTTCTTCCGGCTGTCTCCGTTCCCCAGATCCCTCCGGTTCCCCTTGCAGGTCTCCTTTCCCCAGACCCCTACCGGTTCCCCCCGGGGGTCTCCACTCCCAGTTCCTCCCGGTTCCCCCGGGGTCTCGGTTCCCAGACCCCTCCCGGTTCTTTCTGGGGGTCTCCTTTCCTCAGACCCCTCCCGGTTCCTCCTGGCTGTCTCCGTTCCCCAGACCCCTCCCGGTTCTTCCCCTCCCGGTTTTTCTGGGGGTCTCCCCTCCCGGTTCCTCCCGGGGGTCTCGGTTCCCCAGACCCCTCCCGGTTATTTTGGGGGTCTCCCCTCCCGGTTCTTCCTCCGGTTTTTGGGGTCTCCTCCCGGTTCCTCCCCTCCCGTTTTTGGGGTCTCCTCCCGGTTCCTCCTCCGTTTTTCTTGGGGTCCCCTCCCGGTTCCTCCCCTCCCGGTCCCCCCGCCGCGTCTCACCGAGGAACGGCGACCTCTCGGGGCAGTAGGGCAGCGGCCGCGCGGGGTCGGGCGGCGCGGCGGGGCCGGGCGCGATGCGGCTCAGGTTGGCGTACACATCGTGGGTGCGCGAGTAATCCACGGCGGGCCCGGCCGCGCGGCCGAACAGCGCCGTGAGGTTCCGGAACCCGCCCAGCGAGAAATAGGCCACGAAGGCGAACTGGCACCCGACCAGCAGCGCCAGCGAGCACGGCCGCTCCAGCAGCCGCCGCAGCATCGCGGAGCCGCCCGGTGCGACGGGAGCAGCCCGGCTCAGCGGGGCAGCATGGCGGGGGCAGCGCGGCGGGGCTGCGGGACACGGGACGGCCGCTCTTGGGGCTGCCGGTACCGGGAAGTGCGCGGGAATGAACCGGCTCGCTGCCCGCGCAGCCCTGCGGCGCCGCTCTCCGGTACCGGGATGGGCGCGCTGCAGTCCCCGCCAGGCCCGGCTCAGCCCGTTCCCTCGGCCCGGTCCCGGTTCAGCCCCTCCCCTCAGCCCGTTCCCTCGGCCCGGTCCCGGTATCTGCCTGGGCCCGGTCCAGTCCCTGCCCCTCAGCCCGGTCACGGCCCGGGCCCGGTTCCGCCCTCCCTCAGCCCGGTCCGGTACCTGCCCGGGCCCGGTCCAGTCCCTGCCCCTCAGCCCGGTCCCGGCCCGATCCCGGTATCTGTCCGGGCCCGATTCAGCCTCTCCCCTCAGCCCGGTCCCGGCCCGGTTCCGCCCCTCCCCTCAGCCCGGTCCCGGTACCTGCCCCGGGCCCGGTTCAGCCCTCCCTCAGCCCGGTACCGGCCCAGTTCCGCCCCTCCCCCGGCCCGGTCCCGGCCCGGTTCCAGCCTCCCCTCAGCCCGGTACCGGCCCAGTTCAGCCCCTCCCCTCAGCCCGGTCCCGGCCCAGTTCCGCCCCTCCCCTCAGCCCGGTCCCGGCCCGGTCCCGGTACCTGCCTGGGCCCAGCTCAGCCCCGCCCGGCCGCCGCCATCTTGGAGCGGAGGGCGCTGCGCGATGACGTCACAGGGCGGGGCCGCGGCGGGGTCACGGCGCGGCCGCAGCGGGCGGGGGGAGGGGCGGATCAGGGGGTCCCTGAGGGGCCCCGGGAGCGCGCGGGGGGCGCTCGGTGACCCCCGGTGACGCTCGGTGACCCCCGGGCGGGGCGCGGGGCGCGGAACGATCCGGGAGAACCCTCGGAGGCGGAGGGGGGCGTGGTCTGTCATAATATCGGCATGAGGGGGCGTGGTCATAGCTGGCGCCGTCGCCGTGGTAACCGCGCGTGGCCACGCCCCCTCCTTGTTATTCCCCCCGCCTGTTGTGTGACGTCACGAAGAGGACGCTCTGTGATTGGGTGCGGCACAGGGGGCGGGCGCGCGTTCGCGCCACGTGTGTCACCCCCGGCCACGTGTCCCTGTCCCCGGGGTGTCCCTGCGACCTCGCTGCCCCCTCCCGTCACCTGTGTCCCCTCTGTCCTTCTGCGGTCACTGCCGGCCACGTGTCTCCTCATCCAGAGGCCACCTGCCACCGCCATGTCCCCCCTCAGCCACGCGTGTCCCTTTTCCCTCATCGGAGCCACCCCAGCCCCGTGTCCCCCCTGTCCCCATGGGCTCCCCGTCAGGGAGGAGACCCCATTAAAGTCCCATCCTGGGAATGTTTTTGGGGGAACGGGAGTGCTGGTGGCAGCCCGTGAGAGGGGAACGTGCAGCGCAATGTCACCTCCCGGGCAGCGCCACCTCGCACAGGGGACGGGACCAGGACGTGTTGAGCAGGGACAAGGGAGGGGACAATGGCCTTAGTGGCGGTGGTGGCACCCCAGGGGATGTGGGGACACGGGGACACGGGGACACAGCGGCTCCTCTGCCCGTAACAAAGATGGCGCCTCTCCGGCCTCGCTTTCCCTTATCAAACATGGCGCCTTCCACCCTTGCCCACATCCATCATGGCGGCGCTCTTTGCTGCCCCTCCCCACGGCGTTCCCACATCTGCCCACACCCACTACAGAGACACTCATTGGTCCGCCCTTCCCACACTGGGCTCCCTCTGCTCCTCGCGCAGCTACAGCGGCGCTCACAGCCCGCTTCTCCCCGCAGCCCAATGGCGCCGCGCGCATGCGCAGTGAGCACCGCGACGGCGGCAACTCTGCCCGTACCCAACATGGCGGCGCGCGCAACTCCCGCCCTGCCCGGCCATGGCGGCCGCCGCGCATGCGCAGCGCCAAGGGCACGATGGCGGCGCTGCGGGCGCTGTGGCGGCTCCGCGGCCCCTCGGGGCTGAGGGCGGCGGGGGCGCGGCTGGGCCCAGCCCCGGCCCGGTGAGAGCGCGGGGACACGGCGTGGGGGGCTGTGGGGGGGCTGTGGGGATGTCCCCCCGCTCACCCGCCCGCCCCGCAGGTCGCGACAGTGGCAGCCCGACATGGAGTGGGCGCAGCAGTTCGCCGGGGCCATCATGTACCCCAGCAAGGCCACGGACAAATGGGTGCCGCCGCCCTGGAACGGTGAGGGCAGCGCGGGAGGCTCGGGGAGGGGGCCCTGAGGGGTCCCCAGGCCTTTGGAGGGTCCCTGAGGGGTCCCCATGCCCCTTGAGGGGGTCTCGGGTGATCTGGGGGGGCCCTGAGGGTCCCCGGGCCCTTGGGGGAGTCTCAGGTGATTTGGGGGGGCTGAGGGGTCCCCATGCCCCTTGAGGGGGGTCTTGGGTGATTTGGGGGGCCTGAGGGGTCCCCAGGCCTCTTGGGGGGGGTCTCAGGTGATTTGGGGGGCCCTGAGGGGTCCCCAGGCCCTTGGGGGGGCTCTAGGGGTGCTCTGAGGCATTTAGGGGGTCCCAGAGCAGTTTGGGGTCACTCGGGGCAGTTCTGGGGTCATTCCAAGCGCTTTGGGGTCATTTTCGGGTCAGTCTGGTTAGTTTGGGATCACTCAGCACAATTTTGGGGTCACTTGAGGCACTTTGGGGTCACTCAGAGCACTTTTGGGGTCACTTAGAGCAGTTTTGGGTTCACTTGAGGCACCTTTGGGCTCACTTGGGTCAGTTTTGGGGCTCACTCAGGGCAGTTTTGGGGTCATTTAGAGCAGTTTTGGGGTCGTTTGGGGCTCACTTGAGGCACTTCTGGGGTCACTCAGAGCAGTTTTGGGCTCACTTGGGTCAGTTTTGGGCTCTCTTGAGGCACTTTGGGCTCACTTGAGGCACTTTGGGGTCACTCAGAACAGTTTTGGGCTCACTCAGAGCAGTTTTGGGCTCTCTTGGGTCAGTTTTGGACTCACTTGGGTCAGTTTTGGGCTCACTTGAGGCACTTTTGGGCTCACTTGGGTCAGTTTTGAGCTCACCTGGGTCAGTTTTGGGCTCACTTGGGTCAGTTTTGAGCTCACTTGGGTCAGATTTGGGCTCTCTTGAGGCACTTTGGGGTCACTCAGAGCAGTTTTGGGGTCACCTGGGTCAGATTTAGAGTCACTTGAGGTCAGTTTTGGTGACTCTCAGCCCTTGGGTCAGATTTGGGCTCTCTTGAGGCACTTTGGGCTCACTTGAGGCACTTTTGGGCTCACTTGGGTCAGTTTTGAGCTCACTTGAGGCCCTTTGGGGTGACTCTCAGCCCTTTGGGTTCACTCAGAGCAGTTTTGGGCTCTCTTGAGGCACTTTGAGCTCACTTGGGGCCCTTTGGGGTGACTCTCAGCCCTCTGTGGCCGCTCAGGTCACTCCACACCCCTCTCCATCTGCCGTCCCCTCGCTGCCCCCCAGCACTTGTGGTTCCCGTGCCCCCTGCCCCACACCAGCGGGGTCTGTCCCCCCGTGCCCTGCCCCTGAGCCCTCCCCGTGCCTCTCCCCCAGACAAGGACCCCGTGGCCCACAAGAAGGTGGCCAGCCTGACCATCAACTTCGGGCCGCAGCACCCGGCGGCTCACGGCGTGCTGCGCCTGGTGCTGGAGCTCAGCGGGGAGACGGTGAAGCGCTGCGACCCGCACGTGGGGCTGCTGCACCGGGGCACCGAGAAGCTCATCGAGTACAAAACCTACCTGCAGGTACCTGGGGAGACAGCCCTGGCTCCCAAATCCCATCCCTGAGATCTCTGATCCATGGTACCCCCATTCCCATGGGATCCCATTCCCATGGGTCCTGCCTGTGGGGCTGCTGCACTGGGGCACTGAGAAACCCATCGAGTACAAAACCTACCTGCAGGTACCTGGGGAGCACAGCCCTGGGTCCCAAATCCCATCCCTGGGATCCCTGACCCATGGGAATCCCCACTGCCCTGGTACCCCCACGTGGGGCTGCAGCACTGAGAAACCCATCGAGTACAAAACCTACCTGCAGGTACCTGGAGAGAAAGCCCTGGCTCCCAAATCCCATCCCTGGGATCCCTGACCCATGGGATCCCCATCCCTGGGATCCCTGACCCATGGGAATCCCCACTGCCCTGGTACCTGCACGTGGGGCTGCAGCACTGAGAAACCCATCGAGTACAAAACCTACCTGCAGGTACCTGGGGAGACAGCCCTGGGTCCCAAATCCCATCCCTGGGATCCCTGACCCATGGGATCCCCATCCCTGGGATCCCTGATCCATGGGATCCCCATCCCTGGGATCCCTGACCCATGGTACCCCCATTCCCATGGGATTCCCCATCTCTGAGATCCCATTTCCATGGGACCTGCCCGTGGGGCTGCTGCACCAGGGCACAGAGAAACTCATCGAGTACAAAACCTACCTGCAGGTACCTGGGCAGTCCCAGGAAACTGGGGAGCACAGCCCTGGGTCCCAAATCCCATCCCTGGGATCTCTGATCCATGGGAATCCCCATCCCTGGGATCCCTGATCCATGGTGCCCCCATTGCCCTGGTACCCCCACGTGGGGCTGCACCGGGGCAGAAACTCATCGAGTACAAAATGTGTCCGTGATGTGCAATGAGCAGCATTCCCAGTGTTATTCCCAGTGTTATTCCCAGTATTCCCAGTGTTGTTCCCAGTATTCCCAGTATTATTCCCAGTATTCCCAGTGTTATTCCCAGTATTCCCAGCATCATTCCCAGCATTATTCCTGCAGGCCCTGTCTTACTTTGACCACCTGGACTGCGTCTCCATGGTGTGCAATGAGCAGCACTCCCAGTAGCATTCCCAGTGTCATTCCCATTATTCCCAGTGTTATTCCCAGTGTTATTCCCAGTATTCCCAGCATCATTCCCATCATTATTCCCATATTCCCACAGGCCCTGCCCTACTTTGACCGCCTGGACTACGTCTCCATGATGTGCAATGAGCAGCGTTAATCCCAGTGTTAATTCCAATATTCCCAGTGTTATTCCCAGTATTCCCAGTGTTGTTCCCAGTATTCCCAGTGTTATTCCCAGTATCCCCAGCATCATTCCCAGTGTTCCCACAGGCCCTGCCCTACTTTGACCGCCTGGACTACGTCTCCATGATGTGCAATGAGCAGGCTTACTCCCTGGCCGTGGAGAAGCTGCTCAACATCCGCCCCCCGCCCCGCGCCCAGTGGATCCGAGGTCAGCCCCCCTCCCCTTGCATTCCTTTATTCTCCATCACAATCACGATTTAAAACTCCAGAGATGTTTGAATTGAGATATTTAATAATTGTTATTTATGTTGCATTCTCACAGAGTGTGAGCTCTGCAGGATCTTTGCCTAATCAGCTAAAAATGTAAATTTATCTCTCTCTACAAAGCATTTTGAGGGCAAATTTATGCAGTTAAACACCTAATTAAAGTAAGTTATTAAATTAGTAATCAAAGTAAATGAATAAATTAATTGAAGTAAATTAAAGTAAATTATTTTTATTCTTAGTTCTGAAACCAACCACCCGTGACCAGCAGTACAGATTTTTCAATTATGAAATTTTCAGTTTTCAGTTATAAAAATACCACCTAGATTAATCAGGAAAATGAAGAAAAAACACAAAACCTCTGCCCTAAAACTTCTTTGTTGCTCTCTATATATTGCTGTGTTTTTAAACCTAAATTATTTTTACTTTTAACTTAATCAAACACCTGAGATTTGCAATGTGGAATTTTTTGTTCAATTGCAAAAATTACCAGCTAGGCCCATGAAAAAAAAAGGTAAAAAAGACAAAACTTCCACCCTAAAATCTCTATTTTGCTCTCTATATATTACTGTGTTATAAAACCTTAAGTTCTGAATTTCCCACTGTGTGGTGTTATACAATTCTATACAAACTACACACCAGCAATTTTAATTTTATCATTCAATTTTATCACTAAGTTTTATCATTCAAGGTCAAAATCGGGGTTTTTTTGTGGGTTAACACCCATCAGCACAGAAAATCCCAAATGTTGATTTCTGGGGTTCCATCACCCCAGGATTTCTGGGATCACCCTTTCCCCTCAATTTTCTACCCAAACTCCTGATTTCTGGGTTTCCATCACCCAGGATTTGTGGGCTCACCCCACTTTTTGCCCCCCCAGTTCTCTTCGCCGAGATCACGCGGCTGCTCAACCACATCATGGCAGTGACCACGCACGCGCTGGACATCGGGGCCATGACCCCCTTCTTCTGGATGTTCGAGGAGAGGGAGAAGGTGGGGTTTTTTTGGGGTGTTTGGGGGTGTTTTTGTGTTTTTGGGGTGCTGAGAGCAGCGGGTGTTTCTGTCCCCCCAGATGTTCGAGTTCTACGAGCGCGTGTCGGGGGCGCGGATGCACGCGGCGTACGTGCGGCCCGGGGGGGTGCACCAGGTGAGGGCTGGGCTCTGCTGGGGGCCCCCATGGCTGGGGACCCTCTTTATGGGGGCCCCATTCCCACAGGAACCTCCTTCCCATGAGTATCCCATTCCCTGGGATCCCCATTTCTGGGTTTGCCATTCCCATGGGATCCCCATTCCCCCAGCACCCCCATTCCCTGGGATCCCCACTTCCTGAGATCCCCATTCCCTGGGATCCCCATTTCCATGAGATTTCCATTCCCTGGGATCTCCATTCCTGGGTTTCCCCATTGCTGGGATTCCCATTCCCATGGGCATCCCATTTCCTGGGATCCCCATTTCTGGGTTTGCCATTCCCATGAGATCCCCATTTCCATGAGATTTCCATTCCCTGGGATCTCCATTCCTGGGTTTCCCTGTTTCTGGGATCTCCATTCCCGTGGGTATCTCATTTCCTGGGATCTCCATTCCTGGATTTCCCTGTTTCTGGGATCCCCATTCCCACAGGAACCTCCTTCTCATGGGTATCTCATTCCCTGGGGTCTCCATTCCTGGGGACCCCGTTTCTGGAATTCCCAGGATCCCCATTCCCATGGGAACCCCATCTGTAGGATCCCCATTCCCTGGGATCCCCATTCCCTGGGATCCCCATTCCCATGGGTATCTCATTCCCTGGGATCTCTGTTCCTGGTTTCCCCATTTCTGGGGACCCTGTTTATGGGATCCCCATTCCCACAGGAACCTCCTTCCCATGGGCATCCCATTTCCTGGGATCTCCATTCCTGGGAACCCTGTTCCTGAGATCCCCATTTCTGGGTTTGCCATTCCCATGGGATCCCCATTCCCCTAGCACCCCCATTCCCTGGGACCCCCACTTCCTGAGATCCCCATTCCCTGGGATCCCCATTTCCATGAATATCCCATTCCCTGGGATCTCCACTCCTGGGTTTCCCTGTTTCTGGGAGCCCTATTCCCACAGGAACCCCATTCCCATGGATATCCCCATTTCCTGGGATCCTCATTGCTACAGGAACCCCATTCTCATGGGAACCCCATCTGTAGGATCCCCATTCCCACAGGATTCCCATTCCCTGGGATCTCCATTCCCGGGTTTCCCCATTGCTGGGATTCCCATTCCCACAGGATCCCCATTCCCATGAGTATCCCATTCCCTGGGATCCCCATTTCTGGGTTTGCCATTCCCATGGGATCCCCATTCCCCCAGCACCCCCATTCCCTGGGATCCCCACTTCCTGAGATCCCCATTCCCTGGGATCCCCATTCCCATGAGTATCCTATTCCCTGGGATCTCCATTCCTGGGTTTCCCCATTTCTAGGATCCCCATTCCCACAGGAACCCCATCTATAGGATCCCCATTCCTGGGATTTCAATTCCTGGGGATCCCCATTTCTGGGATTCCCATTCCCAAAGCATCCCCACTCCTGGGGACCCCCACACCTGGGACACTCTCCATGGCCCACCTGTCCCAATCCCCTGTCCCAATCCCCCTGTCCCAATCCCACCTGTGCCAATCCCACCTGCCCCAATCCCCACCTGTGCCAATCCCAGCTGTGCCAATCCCACCTGTCCCAATCCCACCTGTGCCAATCCCACCTGTCCCAATCCCACCTGTCCCAACCCCCTGTCCAACCTGTCCCAATCCCCCTGTCCCAATCCCCTGTCCCAATCCCATCTGTGCCAATCCCACCTGTCCCAATCCCTCTGTCCCACCTGTCCCAATCCCCCTGTCCCAATCCCATCTGTGCCAATCCCACCTGTGCTAATCCCACCTGTCCCAATCCCACCTGTCCCATCCCCTGTCTTAATCCCCTGTTCCAATCCCACCTGTGCTATCCCACCTGTCCCAATCCCCCTGTCCCACCTGTGCCAATCCCACCTGACCCCCCTGTCCCACCTGTGCCAGGACCTGCCCCTGGGGCTCATGGACGACATCTACGAGTTTGCCAAGAACTTTTCCATCCGGGTCGACGAGGTGGAGGAGGTGAGGGGGGGTGGGGATTCGGGAATTGGGGAGTTGGGGGAGGGAGGGGGCACGGCCAGGCTGCTGTCACCTGTCACCTGTCACCTGGGAGGGCAGGGTCATTCCTCACAGTGCGGGGGTGAGGTGGCACAGGTGAGGGGTGGAGGGGAGAGGGACAGGTGAAGGTGCCAGGGACAGGTGAGGGTGTGAGGGACAGGTGAAGGTGTGAGGGACAGGTGAGGGGTGCCAGGGACAGGTGAGGGGTGTGAGGGACAGGTGAGAGGTGTGAGGACAGGTGAGGGTGTGAAGGACAGGTGAGGGGTGTGAGGGCAGGTGAGAGGTGTGAGGGGCAGGTGAGAGGTGTGAGGGACAGGTGAGGGGTGTGAAGGACAGGTGAGGGTGTGAGGGACAGGTGAGAGGTGTGAGGGACAGGTGAGGGGTGTGAGGGACAGGTGAGAGGTGTGAGGGACAGGTGAGGTGCCAGGGACAGGTGGAGTGTGCCGGGGACAGGTGAGGTTCCAAGAGGCACATGGGGTGACAATGAACAGGTGCCAGGGACAGGTGAGCAGGGCAGGCCAGCTGCCAGGTGTGCCAGCCAGGTGTGCCAGGCGTGCCAGCCAGGTGTGCCAGGCGTGCCAGCCAGGTGTGCCAGGTGTGCCAGGTGTCCCCCCGTGCAGATGCTGACCAACAACCGCATCTGGAAGAACCGCACCGTGGACATCGGCGTCATCACGGCCGAGGAGGCGCTCAACTACGGCTTCAGGTGAGCAGGACCCCTCACCTGCCCCGCCCAGGTGTGCCCAGCGGGGCGGGGCCGGGCTCAGGTGTGCCCAGCGGGGCGGGCAGGGCTCAGGTGTGCTCACCTGGGCAGAGCCAGGCTCAGGTGTGCCAGGCTCAGGTGTGCCAGGCTCAGGTGTGCCCAGCTGGGCAGGGCCAGGCTCAGGTGTGCCAGGCTCAGGTGTGCCCAGCGGGCGGGCTGGGCTCAGGTGTGCCAGGCTCAGGTGTGCCCAGCGGGGCGGGCCAGGCTCAGGTGTGCCAGACTCAGGTGTGCCCAGCGGGGCGGGGCTGGGCTCCAGGTGTGCCAGGCTCAGGTGTGCCCAGCGGGCGGGCCGGGCTCAGGTGTGCCAGACTCAGGTGTGCCCAGCGGGCGGGGCTGGGCTCAGGTGTGCCAGGCTCAGGTGTGCCCAGCGGGCGGGGCCGGCTCAGGTGTGCCAGGCTCAGGTGTGCTCACCTGGGCAGAGCCAGGCTCAGGTGTGCCAGGCTCAGGTGTGCCAGGCTCAGGTGTGCCAGGCTCAGGTGTGCCCAGCAGGGCGGGGCCGGGCTCAGGTGTGCCAGGCTCAGGTGTGCCAGGCTCAGGTGTTCCAGGCTCAGGTGTGCCCAGCTGGGCAGGGCCAGGCTCAGGTGTGCCAGGCTCAGGTGTGCCCAGCAGGGCAGGGCTGGGCTCAGGTGTGAGTTTTTGGCTCCCCTAGCAGGGTGATGCTGTGGGGCCAGGCTCAGGTGTGCTCAGGTGTGCTCACCTGTCTGAGGCTGGGCTCAGGTCTGCTCACCTGGCCAGGGCCAGGCTCAGGTGTGCATTTTGGGGTTTTTGGCTTCCCCAGCGGGGTGGTGCTGCGGGGCCGGGCTCAGGTGTGCTCAGGTGTGCTCACCTGGCCGGTTCCAGGCTCAGGTGTGCTCAGGTGTGCTCAGGTGTGGTTTTTGGCTCCCCCAGCGGGGTGATGCTGCGGGGCTGGGCTCAGGTGTGCTCAGGTGTGCTCAGGTGTGTGTTTTTGGCTCCCCCAGCGGGGTGATGCTTCGGGGCTGGCTCAGGTGTGCTCAGGTGTGCTCAGGTGTGCATTTTGTGGTTTTTGGCTCCCCCAGCGGGGTGATGCTGCGCGGCTCCGGGATCCAGTGGGACCTGCGCAAGACTCAGCCCTACGACGTGTACGACCAGGTGGAGTTCGACGTCCCCATCGGCTCCCGCGGCGACTGCTACGACAGGTGAGCTCACCTGGGCTCCCCTGGGCTCACCTGGGCTCCCCTGGGCTCCCCTGGGCTCACCTGGGCTCACCTGGGCTCACCTGGGCTCCCCTGGGCTCCCCTGGGCTCCCCTGGGCTCCCCTGGGCTCACCTGGGCTCACCTGGGCTCACCTGGGCTCACCTGGGCTCCCCTGGGCTCCCCTGGGCTCCCCTGGGCTCACCTGGGCTCACCTGGGCTCACCTGGCCTCACCTGGGCTCCCTGGACTCCCCTGGACTCCCTGGGCTCCCCTGGGCTCCCCTGGGCTCACCTGGGCTCCCCTGGGCTCCCCTGGGCTCTGGGCAGGGCTGGGGGGCTGCTGCGGATCCCAATCCCGATTTTGGGGTGATTTTGGGGTGATTTTTGGGGTGCAGGTACCTGTGCCGATTTTGGGGTGATTTTTGGGGTGCAGGTACCTGTGCCCATTTTTGGGGTGCCGTTTTTGGGGTGCAGGTACCTGTGCTGATTTTGGGGGTGCAGGTACCTGTGCCGATTTTGGGGTGCTGATTTTGGGGTGTTTTTGGGGTGCAGGTACCTGTGCCAATCCCGATTTTGGGGTGCTGTTTTTGGGGTGTTTTCGGGGTGCAGGTACCTGTGCCGCGTGGAGGAGATGCGCCAGTCGCTGGGATCCCAATCCCGATTTTGGGGTGCTGTTTTTGGGGTGATTTCGGGCGCAGGTACCTGTGCCAATCCCGATTTTGGGGTGCTGTTTTGGGGTGATTTT
>JAKWBO010000185.1:0-87072 GCA_034336685.1 Luscinia luscinia | reverse complement strand
AGATTGTAGATGGTTTTTGTACAGATTCCAGGAGATTTTGGGCCATTTTTGCACCTTTTGGGAGGTTTTGGGCCATTTTTAAGTCTCATTTCCTTTGGAAGTTTGCCCAGTTATTTTTCCAGTTTTTTCCTTAGAAAGTCCAGGTCACTCCCTGGGTTTTGGGCCAGATATTAGGAGTTTTTCTGGCCATTCTTTGTGCAATTTCTGGGGGATTTCTGTGTTTCTTAGTGGGAATTTTTAGGCATTTTCCTGGGTTGCTAAGGTTCAATTTATGCTGGATTTTTTCCTGATGTTTTCCCCAATAATGCTTGGAATTTTGACCGGTTTGGGCTGTTTCAGTGTTGATTTTAGGACTATTTCTGGCCATTTTCATATGGATTTTGAGGGGATTTTTGTTTCTTAGTGCCAATTTTGTTAGGCTGATTTTCCTGGATTTTTCCTGATGCTTTCCCATCAATCCTTGGTATTTTGGCAGATTGTAGATGGTTTTTGTACAGATTCCAGGAGTTTTGGGCCATTTTTGCACCTTTTGGGAGGTTTTGGGCCATTTTAAGTCTCATTTTCCTTTGGAAGTTTGCCCAGTTATTTTTCCAGTTTTTCCTTAGAAAGTCCAGGTCACTCCCTGGGGTTTTGGGCCAGATATTAGGAGTTTTTCTGGCCATTCTTTGTGCAATTTCTGGGGGATTTTTCTCTGTTTCTTAGAGGGAATTTTTAGGCATTTTCCTGGGTTGCTAAGGTTCAATTTATGCCTGGATTTTTTCCTGATGTTTTCCCCAATAATGCTTGGAATTTTGACCCTGGTTTGGCTGTTTCCGTGTTGATTTTAGGACTATTTCTGGCCATTTTCATATGGATTTTGAGGGATTTTTGTTTCTTAGTGCCAATTTGTTAGGCTGATTTTCCCTGGATTTTTCCTGATGCTTTCCCATCGATCCTTGGTATTTTGGCAGATTGTAGATGGTTTTTGTACAGATTCCAGGAGATTTTGGGCCATTTTTGCACCTTTAGGAGGTTTTGGGCCATTTTAAGTCTCATTTCCTTTGGAAGTTTGCCCAGTTATTTTCCAGTTTTTTCCTTAGAAAGTCCAGGTCACTCCCTGGGTTTTGGGCCAGATATTAGGAGTTTTTCTGGCCATTCTTTGTGCAATTTCTGGGGAATTCTGTGTTTCTTAGTGGGAATTTTTAGGCATTTTCCTGGGTTGCTAAGGTTCAATTTATGCTGGATTTTTTCCTGATGTTTTTCCCCAATAATGCTTGGAATTTTGACTGGTTTGGGCTGTTTCAGTGTCGATTTTAGGACTATTTTTGGCCATTTATCATATGGATTTTGAGGGGATTTTTCGTTTCTTAGTGCCTAATTGTTAGGCTGATTTTCCCTGATTTTTCCTGCTGCTTTCCCATCGATCCTTAATATTTTGGTAGATTGTAGATGGTTTTTGTACAGATTCCAGGAGATTTGGGCCATTTTTTGCAGCATTTTAGGAGGTTTTGGGCCATTTTAAGTCTCATTTCCTTTGGAAGTTTGCCCCAGTTATTTTTCCAGTTTTTTCCTTAGAAAGTCCAGGTCACTCACAGGGTTTTGGGGCCAGATATTAGGAGTTTTTCTGGCCATTCTTTGTGCAATTTCTGGGGGATTTCTGTGTTTCTTAGTGGGAATTTTTAGGCATTTTCCTGGGTTGCTGAGGTTCAATTTATTCTGGATTTTTCCTGATGTTTTCCCCAATAATGCTTGGAATTTTGACCGGTTTGGGCTGTTTCAGTGTTGATTTTAGGACTATTTCTGGCCATTTTCATATGGATTTTGAGGGGATTTTTGTTTCTTAGTGCCAATTTTTAGGCTGATTTTCCCTGGAGTTTTCCTGATGCTTTTCCCATCGATCCTTAGTATTTTGGCAGATTGTAGATGGTTTTTGTACACACTCCAGGAGTTTTTCTGGCCATTCCTTGTGCAATTTCTGGGGGATTTCTGTGTTTCTCAGTGCTAATTGGCAAGGACTTTTCCTGATTTTTAAGGCAGAGTTTTTCCTGGATTTTTCCTGATGCTTTTCCCAGCAGTCCTTGGAGTTTTGGCAGAGTTTACGTGTTTTAGTATGGATTTCAGGAGTCTTTGGGCCATTGTTCGTGTCATTTCCTGACTTTTTGGGCCCTTTTAAGTTGCATTTCCTCTGGATATTTTCATCACTCTCTTCACCAGTTTTTTCCTCAGAAATTCCAGGAATCTCACTGGATTTTGGGGCCATGTTTGGTTTTTTAGTGCAGATGTTAGGATTTTTCTGCCCATTTTGGGTGCACTTTTCTGGGGATTTCTGTGTTTCTTAGTGGGAATTTTTCGGCATTTTCCTGGGTTTCTAAGGTTTTAATTTATACTGGATTTTTTCCTGATGTTTTCCTCAATAATGCTTGGAATTTTTACAGGTTTGGGCTGTTTCAGTGTCGTATTTAGGATTATCTCTGGCCATTTCATATGGATTTTGAGGGATTTTTGTTTCTTAGTGCCTATTTGTTAGGCTGATTTTCACTGGATTTTTCCTGATGCTTTCCCATCCATCCTTAATATTTTGGCAGGTTTTAGATGGTTTTTGTACAGATTCCAGGAGATTTTTGGGCCATTTTTTGCACCATTTTGGGAGGTTTTGGGCCATTTAAAGTCTCATTTCCTTTGGAAGTTTGCCCCAGTTATTTTTCCAGTTTTTTCCTTAGAAAGTCCAGGTCACTCACAGGGTTTTTGGGCCAGATATTAGGAGTTTTTCTGGCCATTCTTTTGTGAAATTTCTGGGAAGATTTCTGTGTTTCTTAGTGGGAATTTTTAGGCATTTTCCTGGGTTGTTAAGGTTCACTTTATCCTGGATTTTTTCCTGATGTTTTCCTCAATAATGCTTGGAATTTTTACGGGTTTGGGCTGTTTCAGTGTTGATTTTAGTACTTTTTTGGCCATTTTCATATGGATTTTGAGGGGATTTTTGTTTCTTACGGCCAATTTGTTAGGCTCTTTTCCCTGGATTTTTCCTGATGCATTCCCATCAATCCTTGGTATTTTGGCAGATTGTAGATGGTTTTTGTACACACTCCAGGAGTTTTTCTGGCCATTCTTTGTGCGATTTCTGGGGGATTTCTGTGTTTCTCAGTGCGAATTGGAAAGGATTTTTCCTGTTTTTAAAGGCAGAGTTTTTCCTGGGTTTTTTCCAGATGTTTTCCCCAATAATGCCTGCAATTTTGCTAGCTTTGGGTTGTTCCAGTGCAACTTTTGGCAATGTTGGGGCCTATTTTGTCTTTGATTCTTAGGGGATTTTTTCTTTTCTTTGTGCCAATTGTCAAGGACTTTTCTAGTTGTTTAGGCTCAATTTTTCTTGGATTTTTCCTGATGCTTTTCCCAGCAGTCCTTAGAGTTTTGGCCAGAGTTTACGTGTTTTAGTATGGATTTCCGGAGTCTTTGGGCCATTTTTCGTGTCATTTCCTGGCTTTTTGGGCCATTTTAAGTTGCTTTTTTTTCCTCTGGATATTTTTTCCACTCTCTTCACCAGTTTTTTCTTCAGAAATTCCAGGAATCTCACAGGATTTTGGGGCCATGTTTGGTTTTTAGTGCAGATGTTAGGTGTTTTTCTGGCAATTTTGGGTGCAATTTCTGGGGATTTCTGTGTTTCCTTATGGGAATTTTTCGGCATTTTCCTGGGTTGCTAAGGTTCAATTTATGCTGGATTTTTTTCAGGGTGTTTACCGCAATAATGCAGACTTGAAATGACTTCTCTACATCAACATGGTGCTGCCGGGCCACGCCTGGCATGGGCACTTTTCTTGCACAGCCTCTCTACCATAGCAATATTCTCCGTTTCTTAAACATACCATGCACTCTTTTCAAGTATGCCTAGCGAGCGCGCTGCACTGCACCTAAAGATAAAGAAAAGTCGCCCAGCTTCTCAAAATCGCGCTTTACTGCACATAAAAATGATATCTCAGCGTCAAGGATATCTACCACAGAAATCTGGGCGACGAATAACTATGCTGTAGAAAAGCTGGTTCTGGCATATCCTGCTTCATACCTACTAGGCCCGAACAATCGGTATTCTGGCCAGGAGCACTTCAGTGCAATGTGGCTTTCTTAATCGCTCTTTGTACCAAGCAGCGATGTCTCTCAAAGGGAGAAATGCCAGCTACCCAGCTCACAGAGCACTCTGCTGGGAAATTTTGTTACTGCCAAAACACGCCTGGCCTGGGCATATTTCTTCTAAAACCTCTCTAACATAGCAATATTCTCTGCTTCTTGAAAGCATACCATACACTTTTTAAACGATGCATAGTGAAGAGCACTGCAGTGCACCTAAAGCTAAAGCGAAAGCAGAGCGCAACACACCATAAATCTCACTTTGCACTACACCTAGAAAGACTTACTCTGTATCAGATATCTGAGGTAGATATCCTTGATGCAGAGAAGTCATTTCTAGGTGTAGTGTACAGTGAGATCTGTGGTGTGCTGTGCACGCTTTCGCTTCAGCTTTAGGTGAACTGCAGTGCTCTTCGCTATGCATAGTTGAAAGAGTGTATGGTATGCTTCCAAGAAGCAGAGAATATTGCTATGGTAGAGAGGTTTTAGAAGAAAAAGTGCACATGCCAGGCGTGTTTGGCAGTAGCAGAACTTCCCAGCAGAGTGCTCTCTGAGAGGGGTAGACGGCACTTCACCTCCCTTAGACAGAAAATCGCTTCTTGCTACAAAGCGCGATTAAGGAAACCACACTGCACTGAGGTGCTCTGCACAGAATACCGGTTGTCAGGGACTAGTGGTATGAAGCAGGATATGCCAGAACCAGCTTTGCTACAATATAGCTATTCGTCGCGCAGATTTCTGTGCTAGATATCCGTGATGCAGAGAAGCCATTTCTAGGTGTAGTGCAAAGTGAGATCTGTGGTGTGCTGTGCACGCTTTCGCTTTCGCTTTAGGTGCACTGCAGTGCTCTTCGCTATGCATAGTGGAAAGAGTGTATGGTATGCTTTCAAGAAGCAGAGAATATTGCTATGGTAGAGAGGTTTTAGAAGAAAAGTGCACATGCCAGGCGTGTTTTGGCAGTAGCAGAACTTCCCAGCAGAGTGCTCTCTGAGATGGGTAGACAGCACTTCACCTCCCTTAGAGCGACATCGCTGCTTGGTACAAACCGCGATTAAGGAAACCACACTGCCCTGAGGTGCTCTGCACAGAATACCGGTTGTCAGGAACTAGTGGTATGAAGCAGGATATGCCCAAACCAGCTTTGCAACAACATAGATATTCGTCGTGCAGATTTCTGTGGTAGATATCCTGATGCAGTGAAGCCATTTCTAAGTGTGTAGTGCACAGTGAGATCTGTGGTGTGCTGTGCACGCTTGCGCTTTCGCTTTAGGTGCACTGTGGTGCTCTTCGCTATGCATAGTGGAAAGAGTGTATGGTATGATTTCAAGAAACAGAGTATATTGCTATGGTAGAGAGGTTTTAGAGGAAAAGTGCACATGCCAGGCGTGTTTTGGCAGTAGCAAAAGTTCCCAGCAGATTGCTCTGTGAGAGGGGTAGACAGCACTTAACCTCCCTTAGACAGAAATCGCTGCTTGGTACAAAACCGCGATTAAGGAAACCACACTGCACTGAGGTGCTCTGCCCAGAATACCGGTTGTCAGGGACTAGTGGTATGAAGCAGGATATGCCAGAACCAGCTTTGCTACAACATGTTATTCGTCGCGCAGATTTCTCTGGTAGATATCCTGTGATGCAGAGAAGTAATTTCTATGTGTAGTGCAAAGTGAGATCTGTGGTGTGCTGTGCACGCTTTTGCTTCGCTTTAGGTGCACTGCAGTGCTCTTCGCTATGCAGAGTTGAAAGAGTGTGTGGCATGCTTTCAAGAAGCAGAAAATATTGCTATGGTAGAGAGGTTTGTCCTGGTTTAGGACAAATTTACGGGAGATATCTTACAAAGGAGTCCCCCTAGGAAAATAAACCCCCAGAACTCCTTCCCCCTCCCACTACCGGGTTCGGGAAGAACTTCCTCCGAGGGAAAAAAGTGGAAAAAACTTGTTTATTTTAACAAAACACTTCCCAACACCAGGAAAGAACAATCCCAGATGACACAAAACGTTTTCACCAAGGTGAGCGAGGATGGACGAGCTCGGTCAGTCCCTGCTGGGAAGGGCTGCAAAGCTTCTGTGGCAGGCTTCCAGACGCAGTCTCTGATGTTCAGATCCCTCTGTCCGGAGCCGGTGCAGATCTTCGGGATGAAGGGAAGAAGGGAGAGAGAAAGAGGGAGCAGCTGGGGGCAGGAGAAGCTGGGGCAAAAGCTAGGGGAAAAAGCGGCAGCCAAAGCGGCAAAAGCAGCAGCAAAAGCAGCAGCAGCAGGCCAGCAGCAGCAGCAGCCAAAGCAGCAGGCAGCAGCAGCCCAGCAGCCGGGGCCCGCCGGGCGGGGGAGGCGGCAGCAGCTCCGTGCAGACAGAGGTGGGGGGTGGCAGGGAGAGGAGTAGTCATAACACTGACCCAGGACATTCCACCCCTATATCCCACATCGTGAACATTGACACACGATTGGGATATATACACCACTATACAATGTAAAAGCTTTCATCTACTTGCTCAAACCTTCAACACTTACACGTTTCCTCTCATTTTACTTACTCAGGCCTTCAACACTTACTTTATTCCTTCTGTCTCACCCCACAATCAGATCTCCCTGAGGTACACATCGTGTTGTTCCATCTTTCTGCATTACCCACCACGTACATCCTGGTCCTTGAGCAAAGACAATCCCACGAATGGGTTTGCCTGTACTCGAGGCAGGATTAACCCATACTGCCTTTCCTAACAAACCTTTAACTTGGGCCACTGGGACTTTATCTCCATCCACTATATTAAGGGAGTCAGACTGGGCAGGACCTGCTCGGTTGATGGAACCTCTGGTGTTAACTAACCAAGTAGCCTTTGCTAGATGTTGTTCCCAGTTTTTAAAAGACCCCCCACCCAATGCTTTCAAGGTGGTCTTCAACAATCCATTGTACCTCTCCACTTTACCCGCAGCTGGTGCATGGTAAGGGATGTGGTACACCCACTCAATACCGTGTTCCCTAGCCCAGGTGTTGATGAGGTTATTTTTAAAATGAGTCCCATTGTCTGACTCAATCCTTTCAGGGGTACCATGCCTCCAAAGGACCTGCTTTTCCAGGCCCAAGATGGTGTTGCGGGCAGTAGCATGGGACACAGGGTAGGTCTCCAACCAGCCGGTGGTGGCTTCCACCATGGTCAGCACATAACGTTTACCCTGGCGAGTCTGAGGCAGTGTGATGTAATCAATCTGCCAAGCCTCCCCGTACTTGTACTTGGACCAACGTCCACCATACCAGAGAGGCTTCACTCGCTTGGCCTGCTTGATGGCAGCGCAGGTGTCACAGTCATGGATAACTTGTGTTATGCTGTCCATGGTAAGATCCACCCCTCGGTCTCGTGCCCACTTATAGGTGGCATCTCTACCCTGGTGGCCTGAGGCATCATGGGCCCATCGTGCTAGGAACAACTCTCCCTTGTGCTCCCAGTCAAGATCTATCTTAGACACCCCTATCTGTGCAGCCTGATCTACCTGCTGATTGTTTTGCTGTTCTTCATTGGCTCTACATCTGGGGACATGGGCATCTACATGGCGAACTTTCACAGGTAGTTTCTCTAACCGAGTAGCGATGTTTTTCCATTCTTCAGCAGCCCAAATTGGTTTTCCTCTGCGCTGCCAGTTCGCCTCTTTCCATTTCTTCAACCATCCCCACAGAGCATTGGCCACCATCCAGGAATCAGTGTACACATAGAGTTTCGGCCATTTCTCTCTTTCTGCAACGTCTAGAGCCAGTTGAATAGCTTTAAGTTCAGCAAGCTGACTTGATCCGCCCTCTCCTTCAATGGCCTCTGCGACCCGTCGTGTCGGGCTCCATACAGCTGCTTTCCACTTCTGGTGCTAGTAGCCACAGCCATTGGTTGAAGCTTATTATCTAATTTCGCCCCTGTTCTCAAGTCTGGAGTGTTTACTACATCCTGAGTCACTGGGATGGTAACTATTCTATCTCCGTGTTCCCTGTCTGCTGTCTGTGGTCCTAGACTATCTAACAGGCTACGATAAGCATACGCTAGGGCCCAGCTCACTGCAGTGATCTTTTTTCCTTAGGGTTATCATGGCACTTCTCTTTCAAATATTTTACCACCTCAGCTGGTTTTGAATTTTCTCCTGAGGAAAGTCCCAAATTATAGGATCAGAAAATTCCTTTAACATTTGGCCCAGGTCCTGCCATTTCCCACACCATTCAGGACTCTTCACATTTTGCTTTGCTCCTAAATCAGGAGTTACACCAACCCCTCCAGAAATCTCAGCTCTCATTTTATATAAACTGTAAACAGTGTATAAAAGCTTGCTAAATTAAACATCAGAAAGATAATCTCTTTAGTGTTCAGGGAAACCTGCACATTTTCTAATAAAGATGTAAAAAATTCAGAGGAGACAAAGGAAAGCAAAGGCTGAAAAGCCTCCTCCCCTCTTCTCCTCTAACAAACTGAGTGCATATCCATAACCAGGATCCAGAAGATATCCCTGGAACCGATTCCAGCATCTTTATAAACCTCTTACAAGCCATCGCAACCAAGCCCAGTCCGATAAATATTTTGGTCATTATCCCTCTAGTATAAAAACTACAAATAAGGGACAGTACTGGAGCTATTTCCGGATAGGAAAATAACCCCAGAGACCAGAGAGGTATTAAACCTCAAAAACCCTAGTATCCAAAAACCACATACCAGCTTCCATCCCAAAAACATTTTAAATCTATACCAATACACAGTTACAAGGTAATAAAGTTTTTCCACTTCCTCGTGCCCCTAACGTTGGGGCGCCAAGATTTGTCCTGGTTTAGGACAAATTTACGGGAGATATCTCACAAAGGAGTCCCCTAGGAAAATAAACCCCAGAACTCCTTCCCCCTCCCACTACCGGGTTCGGGAAGAACTTCCTCCGAGGGAAAAAAGTGGAAAAACTTGTTTATTTTAACAAAACACTTCCCAACACCAGGAAAGAACAATCCCCAGATGACACAAAACGTTTTCACCAAGGTGAGCGAGGATGGACGAGCTCGGTCAGTCCCTGCTGGGAAGGGTGCAAAGCTTCTGTGGCAGGCTTCCAGACGCAGTCTCTGATGTTCAGATCCCTCTGTCCGGAGCCGGTGCAGATCTTCGGGATGAAGGGAAGAAGGGAGAGAGAAAGAGGGAGCAGCTGGGGGCAGGAGAAGCTGGGGCAAAAGCTAGGGGAAAAAGCGGCAGCCAAAGCGGCAAAAGCAGCAGCAAAAGCAGCAGCAGCAGGCCAGCAGCAGCAGCAGCTAAAGCAGCAGGCAGCAGCAGCCCAGCAGCCGAAGCCCGCCGGGCGGGGAGGCGGCAGCAGCTCCGTGCAGACAGAGGTGGGGGGGGGTGGCAGGGAGAGGAGTAGTCATAACACTGACCCAGGACAGGTTTTAGAAGAAAAGTGCGCATGCCAGGCGTGTTTTGGCAGTAGCAAACTTCCCAGCAAAGTGTTCTTTGTGAGAGGGGTAGACGGCACTTCACCTCCCTTAGACAGAAATCGCTCGCTTGGTACAAACCGCGATTAAGGAAACCACACTGCACTGAGGTGCTCTGCACCGAATACCAGTTGTCAGGGACTAGTGGTATGAAGCAGGATATGCCAGAACCAGCTTCGCTACAACATAGTTATTCGTCACGCAGATTTCAGTGGCAGATATCAGTGATGCAGAGAAGCCATTTCTAGGTGTAGTGCAAAGTGAGATCTGTGGTGTGCTGTGCACACTTTCGCTTTCGCTTTAGGTGCACTGCAGTGCTCTTCGCTATGCATAGTGGAAAGAGTGTATGGTATGCTTTCAAGAAGCAGAGAATATTGCTATGGTAGAGAGGTTTTAGAAGAAAAGTGCACATGCCAGGCGTGTTTTGGCAGTAGCAAACTTCCAGCAGAGTGTTCTGTGAGAGGGGTAGACGGCACTTCACCTCCCTTAGACAGAAATCGCTTCTTGCTACAAACCGCGATTAAGGAAACCACACTGCCCTGTGGTGCTCTGCACAGAATACCGGTTGTCAGGGACTAGTGGTTTTGAAGCAGGATATGCCAGAACCAGCTTTGCTACAACATAGTTATTCGTCGTGCAGATTTCTGTGGTAGATATCAGTGATGCAGAGAAGCCATTTCTAGGTGTAGTGCAAGGTGAGATCTGTGGTGTGCTGTGCACGCTTTCGCTAGCTTGTAGGTGCACTGCAGTGCTCTTCGCTATGCATAGCTGGAAAGAGTGTATGGTATGCTTTCAAGAAGCAGAGAATATTGCTATGTTAGAGAGGTTTTGAAGAAAAGTGCACATGCCCGGCGTGTTTTGGCAGTAGCAGAACTTCCCAGCAGAGTGCTCTGTGAGAGGGGTAGACAGCACTTAACCTCCCTTAGACAGAAATCGCTTCTTGCTACAAACCGCGATTAAGAAAGCCACACTGCACTGAGGTGCTCTGCACAGAACACCGGCTGTCAGGGACTAGTGGTATGAAGCAGGATATGCCAGAACCAGCTTTGCTACAACATAGTTATTCGTCGCGCAGATTTCTGTGCTAGATATCAGTGATGCAGAGAAGCAATTTCTAGGTGTAGTTCAAAGTGAGATCTGTGGTGTGCTGTGCACGCTTTCGCTTTCGCTTTAGGTGCACTGCAGTGCTCTTCGCTATGCATAGCTGGAAAGAGTGTATGGTATGCGCTCAAGAAGCAGAGAATATTGCTATGGTAGAGAGGTTTTGGAAGAAAAGTGCACATGCCAGGCGTGTTTTGGCAGTAGCAAACTTCCCAGCAGAATGTTCTGTGAGAGGGGTAGACGGCACTTCACCTCCCTTAGACAGAAATCGCTGCTTGCTACAAAGCACGATTGAAGGAAACCACACTGCCCTGAGGTGCTCTGCCCAGAATACCGGTCTTCAGGGATTAGTGGTATGAAGCAGGATATGCCAGAACAAGCTTTGCAACAACATAGTTATTCGTCACGCAGATTTCTGTGGTAGATATCAGTGATGCAGAGAAGTCATTTCTAGGTGTAGTGCAAAGTGAGATCTGTGTTGTGCTGTGCACGCCGCTTTCGCTTTAGGTGCACTGCGGTGCTCTTCGCAATGCATAGCTGGAATGAGTGTATGGTATGATTTCAAGAAGCAGAGAATATTCCTATGGTAGAGAGGTTTTAGAAGAAAAGTGCACATGCCAGGCGTGTTTTGGGTCAATAGCAAACTTCCCATCAGAGTGTTCTGTGAGAGGGGTAGATGGCACTTCACCTCCCTTAGACAGACATCGCTTCTTGCTACAAACCGCGATTAAGGAAACCACACTGCACTGAGGTGCTCTGCACAGAATACCGGGTTGTACGGACTAGTGGTATGAAGCAGGATATGCCAGGAACCAGCTTTGCTACAACATAGTTATTCCTCGTGCAGATTTCTTTGGTAGATATCAGTGATGCAGAGAAGCCATTTCTATGTGTAGTTCAAAGTGAGATCTGTGGTGTGCTGTTCACGCTTTCGCTTTAGCTTTAGGTGCACTGCAGTGCTCTTCGCTATGCATAGTTGAAAGAGTGTATGGTATGCTTTCAAGAAGCAGAGAATATTGCTATGGTAGAGAGGTTTTGGAAGAAAAGTGCACATGCCAGGCGTGTTTTGGCAGTAGCAAACTTCCCAGCAGAATGTTCTGTGAGAGGGGTAGACGGCACTTCACCTCCCTTAGACAGAAATCGCTTCTTGCTACAAACCGCGATTAAGGAAACCACACTGCCCTGAGGTGCTCTGCCCAGAATACCGGTTGTCAGGGACTAGTGGTATGAAGCAGGATATGCCAGAACCAGCTTCAGCGACAACATAGTTATTCGTCGCGCAGATTTCTGAGGTAGATTTCAGTGATGCAGAGAAGCCCTTTCTATGTGTAGTGCAAAGTGAGATCTGTGGTGTGCTGTGCACGCTTTCGCTTTAGCTATAGGTGCACTGCAGTGCTCTTCGCCATGCATAGTTGAAAGAGTGTATGGTATGCTTTCAAGAAGCAGAGAATATTGCTATGGTAGAGAGGTTTTAGAAGGAAAATGGACATGCCAGGCGTGTTTTGGCAGTAGCAAAATTTCCCAGCAGAGTGCTCTGTGAGAGGGGTAGACGGCACTTCACCTCCCTCAGACAGAAATCGCTTCTTGCTACAAACCGCGATTAAGGAAACCACACTGCACTGAGGTGCACTGCACAGAATACCGGTTGTCAGGGACTAGTGGTATGAAGCAGGATATGCCAGAACCAGCTTACTACAAAACATAGTTATTCGTCACGCAGATTTCTGTGCTAGATATCAGTGATGCAGAGAAGCCAATTCTAGGTGTAGTGCAAAGTGAGATCTGTGGTGTGCTGTGCACACTTTCGCTTAGCTTTAGGTGCACTGCAGTGCTCTTCGCTATGCATAGTTGAAAGAGTGTATGGTATGCTTTCAAGAAGCAGAGAATATTGCTATGGTAGAGAAGTTTCAAAGAAAAGTGCACATGCCAGGCGTGTTTTGGCAGTCGCAGAACTTCCCAGCAGAGTGTTCTGTGAGAGGGGTAGATGGCACTTCACCTCCCTTAGACAGAAAATCGCTTCTTGTACAAACCGCGATTAAGGAAACCACACTGCACTGAGGTGCTCGCACAGAATACCGGTTGTCAGGGACTAGTGGTATGAAGCAGGATATGCCAGAACCAGCTTAGCTACAACATAGTTATTCGTCGCGCAGATTTCTGTGCTAGATATCCGTGATGCAGAGAAGCCATTTTCTAGGTGTAGTGCAAAGTGAGATCTGTGGTGTGCTGTGCACACTTTCGCTTAGCTTTAGGTGCACTGCAGTGCTCTTCGCTATGCATAGTTTAAAGAGTGTATGGTATGCTTTCAAGAAGCAGAGAATATTGCTATGGTAGAGAGGTTTTAGAAGGAAATGGACATGCCAGGCGTGTTTTGGCAGTAGCAAAATTTCCCAGCAGAGTGCTCTGTGAGAGGGGTAGATGGCACTTCACCTCCCTTAGACAGAAATCGCTCTTGCTACAAACCGCGATTAAGGAAACCACACTGCCCTGAGGTGCTCTGCACAGAATACCGGTTGTCAGGGACTAGTGGTATGAAGCAGGATATGCCAGAACCAGCTTTGCTAAAAACATAGTTATTCGTCAGCGCAAATTTCTGTGGTAGATATCCTTGATGCAGTGAAGCCATTTCTAGGTGTAGTGCAAAGTGAGATCTGTGGCGTGCTGTGCACAGTTTCGCTTTAGCTTTAGGTGCACTGCAGTGCTCTTCGCTATGCATAGTTGAAAGAGTGTGTGGTATGCTTTCAATGAAGCAGAGAATAATGCTATGGTAGAGAGGTTTTTGAAGAAAAGTGCACATGTCCGGGCGTGGTTTTGGCAGTAGCAGAACTTCCCAGCTGATTGTTCTGTGAGAGGGGTAGACGGCACTTCACCTCCCTTAGAAAGAAATCGCTTCTTGCTACAAACCGCGATTAAGGAAACCACACTGCACTGAGGTGCTCTGCACAGAATACCGGTTGTCAGGGACTAGTGGTATGAAGCAGGATATGCCTGAACCAGCTTTGTTACAACATAGTTATTGGTCGCGCAGATTTCTGTGGTAGATATCCTTGATGCAGAGAAGCAATTTCTATGTGTAGTGCAAAGTGAGATCTTTGGTGTGCTGTGCACACTTCGCTTAGCGTTAGGTGCACTGCAGTGTTTTCGCTATGCATAGTTGAAAGAGTGTATGGTATGCTTTCAACCAGCAGAGAATATTGCTATGGTAGAGAAGTTTTAGAGAAAAGTGCACATGCCAGGCGTGTTTTGGCAGTTGCAGAACTTCCCAGCAGAGTGTTCTGTGAGAGGGGTAGACGGCACTTCACCGCCCTTAGACAGAAAATCGCTTCTTGCTACAAACCGCGATTAAGGAAAACCACACTGCACTGAGGTGCTTGGCACAGAATACCGGTTTTCAGGGACTAGTGGTTTGAAGCAGGATATGCTCGAACCAGCTTTGCTACATCATAGTTATTCGTCGCGCAGATTTCTGTGGTAGATATCCGTGATGCAGAGAAGTCATTTTCTAGGTGTAGTGCAAAGTGAGATCTGTGGTGTGCTGTGCACACTTCGCTTTAGCTTTAGGTGCACTGCAGTGCTCTTCGCTATGCATAGTCGGAAAGAGTGTATGGTATGCTTTCAAGAAGCAGAGAATATTGCTTGGAAGAGAGGTTTTAGAAGAAAAGTGCACATGCCAGGCGTGTTTTGGCAGTAGCAAAACTTTCCAGCAGAGTGCTCTGTGAGAGGCGTAGACGGAACTTCACCTCCCTTAGAGAGACATCGCTGCTTGGCTACAAACCGCGATTGAAGGAAACCACACTGCACTGAGGTGCTCTGCACAGAATACCGGTTGTCAGGGACTAGTGGTATGAAGCAGGATATGCCAGAACCAGCTTAGCTACCACATAGTTATTCGTCACGCGAGATTTCTGTGGTAGATATCCGTGATGCAGAGAAGCCATTTCTAGGTGAAGTGCAAAGTGAGATCTGTGGTGTGCTATGCACGCTTTCGCTTTAGCTTTAGGTGCGCTGCAGTGCTCTTCGCTATGCATAGTTGAAAGAGTGTATGGTATGATTTCAAGAAGCAGAGAATATTGCTACGGTAGAGAGGTTTTAGAAGAGAGCAGTGCATATGCCAGGCGTGTTTTGGCAGTAGCAAACTTCCCAGCAGAGTGCTCTCTGAGAGGGTAGACGGCACTTCACCTCCCTTAGACAGACATCGCTTCTTGCTACAAACCGCGCATTAAGGAAACCACACTGCACTGAGGTGCTCTGCACAGAATACCGGTTGTCAGGGACTAGTGGTATGAAGCAGGATATGCCAGAACCAGCTTAGCTACCACATAGTTATTCGTCACGCAGATTTCTGTGGTGGATATCCGTGATGCAGAGAAGCCATTTCTAGGTGAAGTGCAAAGTGAGATCTGTGGTGTGCTATGCACGCTTTCGCTTTAGCTTTAGGTGCGTTGCAGTGCTCTTCGCTATGCATAGTTGAAAAAGTGTATGGTATGCTTTCAAGAAGCAGAGAATATTGCTATGATAGAGAGGTTTTAGAAGAAAAGTGCACATGCCAGGCGTGTTTTGGCAGAAGCAAAACTTCCCAGCAGAGTGCTCTGTGAGAGGGGTTGACGCCAATTCACCTCCCTTAGACAGACATCGCTGCTTGCTACAAACCGCCATTAAGGAAACCACACTGCACTGAGGTGCTCTGCACAGAATACCGGTTGTCAGGGACTAGCGTGGTATGAATGCTGAGGATATGGCAGAACCAGCTTTGCTACAACATAGTTATTCGTCGCGCAGATTTCTGTGCTAGATATCTGTGATGCAGAGAAGCCATTTCTAGGTGTAGTGCAAAGTGAGATCTGTGGTGTGCTGTGCACACTCGCTTTAGCTTTAGGTGCACTCGCGGTGCTCTTCGCTATGCATAGTTGAAAGAGTTTATGGTATGCTTTCAGGAAGCAGAGAATATTGCTATGGTAGAGAGGTTTTAGAAGAAAAGTGGACATGCCAGGCGTGTTTTGGCAGTAGCAAAGTTCCCAGCAGAGTGCTCTGTGAGAGCCGGTAGACGGCACTTCACCTCCCTCAGACAGAAATCGCTTCTTGCTACAAAGCGCGATTAAGGAAACCACACTGCACTGAGGTGCTCTGCACAGAATACCGGTTGTCAGGGACTAGTGGTATGAAGCAGGATATGCCAGAACCAGCATTGCTACAACATAGTTATTCGTCGTGCAGATTTTTGTGCTAGATATCAGTGATGCAGAGAAGCCATTTCTAGGTGTAGTGCAAAGTGAGATCTGTGGTGTGCTGTGCACACTTTCGCTTTAGCTTTAGGGGGCACTGCAGTGCTCTTCGCTATGCATAGTTGAAAGAGTGTATGGTATGCTTTCAAGAAGCAGAGAATATTGCTATGGTAGAGAGGTTTTAGAAGAAAAGTGGACATGCCAGGCGTGTTTTGGCAGTAGCGAAGTTCCCAGCAGAGTGCTATGTGAGAGGGGTAGACGGCACTTCACCTCCCTTAGACAGACATCGCTTCTTGCTACAAACCGCGATTAAGGAAACCACACTGCACTGAGGTGCTCTGCACAGGATACCAGTTGTCAGGGACTAGTGGTATGAAGCAGGATATGCCAGAACCAGCTTAGCTACAACATAGTTATTTGTCACGCAGATTTCTGTGGTAGATATCAGTGATGCAGAGAAGCCATTTCTATGTGTAGTGTAAAGTGAGATCTGTGTTGTGCTGTGCACACTTTCGCTTTAGCTTTAGGTGCACTGCAGTGCTCTTCGGTATGCATAGTTGAAAGAGTGTATGGTATGCTTTCAAGAAGCAGAGAATATTGCTATGGTTAGAGAGGTTTTAGAAAAAAAGTGCACATGCCAGGCGTGTTTTGGCAGTAGCAAAAGTTCCCAGCAGAGTGCTCTGTGAGAGGGGTAGACGGCACATCACCTCCCTTAGACAGAAATCGCTTCTTGCTACAAACCGCGATTAAGGAAACCACACTGCACTGAGCTGCTCTGCACAGAATACCGGTTGTTAGGGACTAGTGGTATGATGCAGGATATGCCAGAACCAGCTTAGCTACAACATAGTTATTCGTCGCGCAGATTTCTGTTGTAGATATCAGTGATGCAGAGAAGCCATTTTCTAGGTGTAGTGCAAAGTGAGATCTGTGGTGTGCTGTGCACACTTTCGCTTTAGCTTTAGGTGCACTGCAGTGCTCTTCGCTATGCATAGTTGAAAGAGTGTATGGTATGCTTTCAAGAAACAGAGAATATTGCTACGGTAGAGAGATTTTAGAAGAAAAGTGGGCATGCCAGGCGTGTTTTGGCAGTAGCAAAGTTCCCAGCAGAGTGTTCTGTGAGAGGGGTAGACGGCACTTCACCTCCCTTAGACAGAAATCGCTTCTTGCTACAAAGCGCGATTAAGGAAACCACACTGCACTGAGGTGCTCTGCACAGAATACCGGTTGTCAGGGCCTAGTGGTATGAAGCAGCATATGCCAGAACCAGCTTCGCTACAACATAGATATTCGTCACGCAGATTTCTGTGGTAGATATCAGTGATCCAGAGAAGCCATTTTCTAGGTGTAGTGCAAAGTGAGATCTGTGGTGTGCTGTGCACACTTTCGCTTTAGCTTTAGGTGCACTGCAGT
This sequence comes from Luscinia luscinia, assembly GCA_034336685.1. Lineage (NCBI taxonomy): Eukaryota > Metazoa > Chordata > Aves > Passeriformes > Muscicapidae > Luscinia > Luscinia luscinia. The sequence goes on along the minus strand of JAKWBO010000185.1, from coordinate 69,809 downwards.
GCTCTTCGCTATGCATAGTTTAAAGAGTGTATGGTATGCTTTTGAGAAGCAGAGAATATTGCTATGGTTGAGAGGTTTTAGAAGAAAAGTGCACATGCCAGGCGTGTTTTGGCAGTAGCAGCTAGTTCCCAGCAGAGTGCTCTCTGAGAGGGGGTAGACGGCACTTCACCTCCCTTAGACAGACATCGCTTCTTGCTACAAACCGCGATTAGGGAAACCACACTGCACTGAGGTGCTCTGCACAGAATACCGGTTGTCAGGGCCTAGTGGTATGAAGCAGCATATGCCAGAACCAGCTTTGCTACAACATAGTTATTCGTCACGCAGACTTCTGTGGTAGATATCCGGGATGCAGAGTAAGCCATTTCTAGGTGTAGTGCAAAGTGAGATCTGTGGTGTTCTGTGCACACTTTCGCTTAGCTTTAGGTGCACTGCAGTGCTCTTCGCTATGCATAGTTTAAAGAGTGTATGGTATGCTTTCAAGAAGCACAGAATATTGGTATGGTAGAGAGGTTTTAGAAGAAAAGTGCACATGCCAGGCGTGTTTTGGCAGTAGCAGAACTTCCCAGCAGAGTGCTCTGTGAGAGGGTAGACGGCACTTCACCTCCCATAGGGACACATCGCTGCTTGGTACAAAGCAGCGATTAGGAAAGCTCTCAGACTGCACTGCGAGTGCTCTGCACAGAATATGTCGGTTGCGGGGCTAATGGTATTGTCCTGGTTTGTAGGACAGGTATTTTCCAATAAAGGCACAAGTTTTCCTTTGATGTGAGACCTTAATCCAGTTCCCATCCCCAGGTCTTATAAATGTTCGAATTCAAGACCCTGAGGCAACGATAAGGGGGTAGGAATAACAGCTCTTTACTTCTATATCTAACCTTACAAACAGAAACAACAGCAGTTTTAAAATCTACCAACAACACAGAAATTATAACTCGGTCCCAGTCCTTTCTTTAGCTGTGGGCACCTCTTTCTCTGCCCTTGGTCCCGGTGCTGCAGACAAACAAAGTCCGGCTGCTGCAGAGAGGCGGGAGTGCAGAGGGAGGGGCGGCAGCGGCCACGCCAGTCTCAGGTAGAGCGGCTGGAGCGGCAGCTCCTCGCTCACCGTTGTGTCCGGGTGATCAGCTGTGTCCGTAGAGGCAGGAGGGTGCAGCGGGGCGGATGCAGGGCAGGTGATCGCAGAGGGTCTGGCCGCATGGCTGCAGACGGGGCGTCCTCCTCCCAGCGCTCGCCGGAAACACGAGTCCCTCCGATAGCACGAGAGCCCCTCCGCCAGCCCAGCTCCCACCTACACGCCCCGTCCAGAGCCATCAAAAGTCCTGGGTGCAGCCCAGCCAGCTCCCCCGGCATGACAATGGGAAAAATTCTCCAAATTGACACAGTAATACAAAAACAGTCTCAACCCCCAACAGGTATGAAGCAGGATATGCCAGAACCAGATTTGCTACAACATAGTTTTTCGTCGCGCAGATTTCTGTGCTAGAATATCAGTGATGCAGAAAGCCATTTCTATGTGTGGTGCAAAGTGAGATCTGTGGTGTGCTGTATGCATTTCGCTTTAAGCTTTAGGTGCACTGCAGTGCTCTTCGCTAGGCATAGTTGAAAGAGTGTATGGTATGCTTTCAAGAAGCAGAGAATACTGCTATGGTAGAGAGGTTTTGGAAGAAAAGTGCACATGCCAGGCATGTTTTGGCAGTAGCAAAACTTCCCAGCAGAGTGCTCTCTGAGAGGGGTAGACGGCACTTCACCTCCCTTAATAAGACATCGCTGCTTGGTTCAAAGCGCGATTAAGGAAGCCACACTGCACTGAGGTGCTCTGCACAGAATACCGGATGTCAGGGACTAGTGGTATGAAGCAGGATAAGCCAGAACCAGCTGGAAAAATAACAGGGCAAACTTCCAAAGGAAATGAGACTCTAAAGGCCCAAACCCCACTAAAATGGTGAAAAAAATGACCCAAAAACTCCTGGAATCTATACAAAAACCATCTACAATCTTCCAAAATAGCAAGAATCGATGGGAAAGCATCAGGAAAAATCCAGGGAAAATCAGCCTAACAAATTAGCACTAAGAAACGAAAAATCCCCTCAAAATCCATATGAAAATGGCCAGAAATAGTCCTAAAATCGACACTGAAACAGCCCAAATCGGTCAAAATTCCAAGCATTATTGGGGAAAACACCAGGAAAAAATCCAGGAAAAATTGAGACCATCAGAATAGGATGTCAGATGATTAATGGAGCTCCCCATGAGAAACCAGTTCAAATCAGCGTCTCATCTCCCCCTGCAAACAGACATAATGAGATTTGTAACCAACACAGTGAGCCACATTGTTGGTATAATTTTACATTAGATCGGACTGTTGAGGTGGTATCCCTTTGGGCTTATAAAGATCTTGAGCTCTCATTTAAATTTAGAATAAATGCTGTAACTGAACCTGTTCATATTCAGACTCAGAGTATGCCACTTGAACTTAAACTTATGATTTATGAGGTAGGCCCATATATAGTGAGAAATACAGGTCAACAGCAATTATTATTCAATCCAGAATGGTCTCTCAAGCGTGTTGAATTGCTAATACAAACCAATATTTCAGAGATTCAACCAGCCTGTTCCTCCTTCCTAAAACCATCCCTAGAAGGGTGGACAACATGGTTACAGAAGCAAGTACACCTTAGGGATAGGATGCGAAGAGATTTAACGGGAATGTTGGGAACAGGATTAGGAATTTTGAATGGAATTGACTCTGAAATACTAGTAAATAAGCTAGCAACTGCAACAAATGATTTGACAAAACTGAGCCAACCCCTACAATCATCTTTATTGGCATTAGGAAATAGTCAGTGGCAGATTTCAAAGGTATTACCGAACTGGGAAAAGGCTGAGGACCAGGACCATAAGTTAATAATAGACACACTCAGCACTGTCCAAGATAATGTGTCTTTAGTTTTCAGTTGTATACAAGCGCAGTTATGGATCCAATCCACAGCTGCCTTGGCTATAAGAGAAGGGAGTGAAGGCACTTTTCCGATGGAGGTCCGAAAAGCTGTTTGGGACAATGCTAATGATTTTGAAAGAAAATTCCAATCCTGGTGGACTCTAGTAAATTTCACCTATGATCCTGTTGCTAATATGGCCACTACCTTTGTGCTTACCATACGTAATGCCACAGTTTATGCTATTCACCCCATCATTGCATTGGGACTCAACCATGAGGGGACGGTGTTGTATCCCTCAGAGCATAGGGCGTGGGCCCGGACAGTAAATGGGAAATGGCAAACTGTGAATGTAGAATCCTGTGTTACTCGAGAACAACAAGGGTTTATCTGTGAAAGCAATACAATTGATGCTCAAGACGTATGCCTTGACACCGAGCAGGGTGTATGCCACTTTGAAATTCATCCAGATGCTGATCAAAAGACTATGCTTATATATACTGGTCGAGGATGTGTATGTTTAAGAACCACTTGTGTTTTTGTAAACATAGACAATGAGAATGTAACCCTGCCTGTTAAGAATAACTCTAACTTCTGTATTTGTAATTTCGTTAGAATTGTGGGATGTGATTTCTCATATTCGTCACCAGTTACATCCCATCAGCTGATAAGGTCTAACTACACGACATACCACGAACTGTCACCTATGCCCATTGGAATGAACCTTACATTGGTACAGCAATTGGTAAAACATCAAGACTTAGCAAAAATTTTGGAAGAAATCAAAGAGAGCGGGCAAAAGACTTTAGTCACTGTTCATCATGATGTCCAAGAAATAAATAGAGTCTTACAAAGGGTTAAGCAGGATACAAGCCACAATTGGTGGGATGCCCTTTTCGGGTGGTCCCCAACTGCAACTGGAATTTTGAATACATTATGTCATCCAGTAATTGTGCTATTGGTTTTAGTTAGTCTAAGCTTACTGCTGTCTTTTGTACTACTTATTTGGAATTGGAAGATGCTACAACGGATGGCAATACTAACTTCATTGTCCAGAGTACATGGTAAGGCATTAAGAGATACATATCGTAGGAATGGAGAAAAAGAAATCTTGTATTGAGTAAAAGAATTTACTAATTTTCTAGAAAAGGGGGGACTGAAACAGGGGATTTAAGGGTTAAATAGAATGAAGAGTAGAACATATGGTATCAGTTACTGTGTGCTTATAAGGAAAGGAATGCATGATAAGAGACCCCTAACTTATAGATTTTGCTGGGCTTGCAAAAATGAAGGGGGTCCCTCTTCGTAAAAGTGCAGAGTCTGCAAATATCACAATCAAGAGACTAAAGCGCATGCGTAGAAAGACAAGGTGAAAAGTTCAACAACGAGGAAGACTACTGTTCTTCATCATTTTAGCCCACCGACTTATTTCCAGAGACCACCAACCCAATAAACTACGCAGCCGCAATGAATATGCAACTGATTTCCATACGGAGCGGGGAACAGGCGGGGCAGATAATCAATATGTATAGGCGATTTAGAATATGCATGAACTTCCTAGATAAATAGAAGATTAGAAATCATGTAAGGTACGCAGGATTTGGGAAGATGCTCTCCCCCTGCGTCCAGCGCTGAATAAAATACGTACCTACTCCACAACTTTATAGGTTGTGAAGTTTATTACCGTGCTTCAATATAGTTAAAAATAAAGGGTTTTTTGTTTCTATTTGGTTAGAGGCAGAGCTTTTTAATAAATAATATTAAAAGTATAAGCATACAAATATATGTAAAGATATATATATACATAAAATAGAAATAAATTTTAGTAATATAAAGATTGTGTGCATAATAAATAATAAAAGTGTAGTATATATGTTACAATATAAATTGCATAAAATTTATTGAATAAGATATGTAATATATATAATATCAAATATGAATAGGAGTAGAAATTAAATATTAAAAATAGGTATAAGTTTTCTGTATTTAAAGGGTTTTTTGTTTTTATTTGGTTAGGGGCAGGGAGTTTTTTAGTTGTGGTCGGGCTTTTTTGGGGGCATTTTGTAGGATTGAGACTCTCCTTTTTGCCCCGGGAGCTCGGGGCTGGCCCCAGCCTGTGGCCTCTCCTGCAGGTGAGTGTGACACGGTAGAGAAGGGAGCCAGGCAGTGCTCTGGGGCTTTGAATCTACCCAAATATTTTCCAAATGTATTTGCAGAGATTCGGCTGTGGGGAAGCTGCAGAGAAGGCTGCCTGGCACAGCCCCCAAAATGGGGCTCCCCCGACTGTGCTCCCGCAGAGGATGGGGCACTTGCAGCCCCCTGTCATTCCTGTGAAATTCGGTGAGTCTGGGGAGGGGTTTCCTGACTGTCCCTGTCTCCAAGCAAGCTGTGCCTCGTTGTCCAGAAGCCCTGCCTGGGCAGCCCGGCCCGGCACAGCTCCATTCCCTCTCCCGGGCTCACCGGAGGGATGCAGAACCACCAAAGTGGGGTCAGGCTGGAAAGGGGCAGGTGGGGCCTGCAGCCACAGCAGGGGGAAGGACAGGAGGCAAAGCCTCTCCCCCAGCCCTGGGCCCAGCCTGCCCAGGAGAAGCTTCCGAGAGGCGCCGGGGCTCTCGTTCGCCCCGAAGGCTGCAGCCGTCGGGGCAGGGCTCGGGGTGTGACCCAGCCCCTGCAGCACCGCAGAGAAAAGGGGCACCTAATGGCCCACGGGGGTCGGCTGCAGTCCTTAAAAGCAGGGTCTGCTTTCACCACTGCCTTTTGCTGCCTGCAGGGATCTGTGGTGAGGGTTGGGAGCTCCTGCTGGGGCAAGAGCTTCATCTTCCAAGAGGCAAAGCTGCAGCATCTTCCTCCCCAGGGACTGTCTCCATGCAGGAAGCAGCACAGGGGACCGGCCGAGGGGCTCGGGCTGGGACACGGCCCCAACAGGAGCAGCCCTGGGCACAGTGACACGGGAGGATGAGCCCAGGTGAGGAGCACGGCCCCAGCGTGGCACCGAGAGAGGCTGGCACGGGACAGTGAGCCCAGGTGAGTGCTCTGGCCTGGGCAGCTTTTATACTTCGTAAAGTGAGGTGTCTGTCAGTCAGAAATCCAGCTTATCTTTCCAGATCTCACTTCCACAGTAAGGTGATCATTGTCAGCCTGGCGCCAAACTAACTTGCTACAAGACAGCTTGTCCTGTTTGAGCTCTTTCACCAGTTAGCAAGCAACAGATAGGCTCTTCTGGAGGCGAGATGCCTCCAGGTGCATCTGCCTGGCACAGAGCTCCCTCCTTCCCAATAATCCGTGCAGGACAGGGCTGGGCCACTGGCCATGACTGGCAGGGCGAGGCCAGGAAAGCGCAGTCAGGCTCAGCAGCATTCCCAGGCTCGGCTAACGCCTCCACAGGGTGTGGCAGTGCCTGCAGAGGTGGGGTGCTGCTCCAGGTGAGTGCTCTGGCGCGGATCAGCTTCGGCTTCACCGAGGACTGTGGAGGAGAAGGGAGAGCAGCGGGCCCGCAGCAGGCGGGAACTTCAGTATTTTGGCCAGAGTGCTGATCTCGGCCAGCACCCAGTCGGGGCAGTCCAAGTCCCCGCAGAAGCGGAACGGCAGCGGACCCTGCACGCCCTCCCCGCCGCCTCTCCGCCGCCGACCCTCTCCCCACCGTGTCACCGCCGCCCCCCGGTCCGCGCTGCGACCGCACAGCCCGCCTTTGCCCCCCGGAACCACTGCCGGGCAGGCTGCCGGCTACGCCCGCGCCCGCCCCCCTGCCCCGAGTGCCGATGGAGCGCTCCGGTACGGGCGCTGCCGGGACCTGGGCACGGGAGACGGTGGGAGAAGGCGAGGCGGGTCTCCGGAGCGGGACCCAGCGGACCCGCGGACCCCTGGAGCAGCCCTGGCTCCGCCGGCCGAGCGGCCCGCGCTCCCATGGGCTGCAGCCTCGCGGCTTCCAAGCCCCGCCAATCCCGGCCCGCCTTTCTCCGCCCTGTCCAATCACAGCCGCCCTTTCAATCCGGGCGCGGCCCCGCCAAGCTCAGCCCGCTCAGTCGCGACCCCGCTCCCGCGTTCGCCTGAGGCGCTGCTCCCGCCGCCGCCGCCGCCTCGGGAGACGGCGGAGCCCTGGCTCCGCTGCCACAGCCTCGGCAGGAGCTGTTGGGGCTTGGGAAGGGCGGGCGGGAGCTCCCCGTTCAGGTCGCGGCCGGGAGTTCTGCCAGGGGAACGGGGACATAGCGGGCAGTGGGCAGAATCTCGGCAGCGGGGCTTGAGGGGACCGCGGGCGGGCTGGGATTGGCCGGGCTGGCGCTGCCTCGGGTTGTGATTGGCTGGGCTGGCCGGCCCTGGGGTATAAATAGCGTGCGCTGCGGAGGGGGCGCTGGCATTAGTTGGGCGGCGATGCAGCGACGGGAGCGGCGGCTGGAGCGCGATCCGAGCGGCGCCGAAGCGGCAGGACGGGACCCGCGCGGATGCCGGACCGGGAAGCGCTGGTGAGCACGGACGCGGCGCCCGCGTCTGCCGGGGCTGGCGGTGTCCTGGGGCGGCGGTGCCCAGTTCTTCCCGCCGCGCCCTGCGCGGCTCGGGCGGCTGGTGGGGGGCCTAGAGCGCCGCAGGGGAAGCGGCCGTTTTGTGGTTCCTGGATTTAGAGGAACGTTTAAAATAGCGGGAATAAAGCTGGCTTTTTGCATTTCTGTTATTTTGTTTTGCTTTTATTTGCAATAATCACAGTTTTCTTTATTATTTCACTATTGTGCTCTTTGTATTATATTTTTAGTAAGTTTTTTCCTGGTCATCTGATGTTAATTCAGTAAAGGTTGGAGGGCTGGGGCTGAAACACGGGCTGCCTGGGGGAGGTGAAGGGTCTTTGGGCAAGTGCTGGGCTGAGCCCTGGTGGGGGGTGGGAAGGTACCTGAAGGGTATCAGGCCTCAAATGTCCCCAAACTTGGGATCCTGTTAGGACAGATGGGACAACTTCTGGAGATACTGAAGTGATGAGAGTAAGTGATTTCTGGCCTTACCAACAGCCCCAGGCTGCAGTGAGAAGCAGGAGCAGCTTTTAGCTGCTGGCAGTGAGAAGCTGAGGAACAGGAGCTGACGAAACAGAGCTGGAGGAGACGGAGATATGGTAGGGTTTGAGGAGAAACCACTTTGTGGATGGGATAGGGAAGATGGAGCCAGGATGTGAAGTATCTGGCTGGAGCAGAAATCACTAAGGGATGGAATTGGGAGCCTAGAGGTCTTAGCGGAGTAACGACTGTGAGATGGGCTGGAAACATGGGTTCGGGAATTGACCTGAAAAATTGCAGAGCAAGAGTTGAAAAAGAGATCATGCCCTGGGAAGGAGAAACAGGGTTATGTGGGGTGGCTCCAAAGACGTCGATCGGGAAGTGAAACAGAAGAGATGGCAGTGCAATAAAGCTTGTGGGTTGAGAAAGAGCTGAAATCACTGGGGCTGTGGAAAAGGGGACCCTGAAATCACCGGGGCTGGGATAGAAACTGCAAGAGGGGCAGACACTGCAAGGGCTGACATGGAGACTGTGGGATTGATGTGCTGAGGTCACTGGAGGCCTGGGCTGTTGATGTGGGGCTGGGTCATGTGCCTGATCATGGGACGGGTAGCGCTGAGGAGGGGACTTTGGGATTGCTTGCGCCTGAAATCCCGGCCATGCCGGCATATTGCCCGTGTGTGTGAGAGGGGCCGTAGGGGCTGGAGCTGGAAGCCAGTGTGTGTGTGTGGACGGGAAATGGAAAGTGGGGCTGGGATTGGGAATGGGAAGGAAACAGTGGAGCTCAGAAAAGGACTGTAAGACTGAGGCTGAAACCAATGTGGGGCTGGCCTAGTGGCTCTGGAGCTGGCATGGGGACCCTAGGGCAGGAGGTGAAATCACTCAGGGGCTGGGATAATGACCGTTGGGTGGGCTTGGAGACTCCAGGCAGAGCCCGGGGCACGGCTGTCAGTGCAGCCCACAGGTGCCACGGGCTGTGCAGGAGCTGGCAGAGGCTGCCCAGCAGGGAGGCCATGGGGCACAGAGCCCCAGGGCTGCTGTGGGCACCACGGCTGCACCTGCAGCTCCAGAGGAGATGTGACAGATGGGAGCAGAGACAAATAATTCCTGCTGGATACTTCATTGTGTTTGCTTATACAGGTGACCTGCATCCATATATAGAGGAGGTGTTTAGTGTCAGAAAACACTGGTAGAGTGACAAGAATACTCTTATTTAGCTGAAAAAATTATTTCATGCATAATCCACAATGATATTAAAAAGACACATATGATCAGAAGAGCACCTAAGTTTTTCAGAGGATGAGAGACTCACTGGTGTTCCAGTAGTAAAATCTGTTCAAATACTTTCTCCAGGGCTTCCCTGAGATTAGAGGTGACCACCAGAGGCCACGGCCTGCCAGAGCTCTCTGTCCTGGCAGCTTTTGTCTGGGAGAACCCTTGCATATAGGGAAGTTTTCAGGAGGAGTATCAATTTTGGCCACAGGTACCTGGAAAAACGGATGTTTCTTTTCCAAAGGAAGGAAAGCACAGTGCCCCAGTGCTCCAGGGGCTGATGAGCAGTAGCCCTAGACATGCCAGGATCAGCTGGACCTGTCAGGTTGCTCCTGGAATGCAAAACCAGCCAGATCTGTTCCATTTCCCTTGGTTCCATGAGTGTCACAATGTTCTCCTTGCTTCTGCAGTGTCACAATGGCCTTTTGGTTCCATGGGCCCCACAGTGTCACAATGGTCTCCATGATTCCATGGGGCCTTGCAGTGCCACAATGGTCTCCATGGATCCACGGTGCCCTGCAGGATCACAACGGCCCTTGGCTGCACGAGGCCCTGTAATGCAGCAATGGCCTCTTGGTTCCACAAAGCCCTGCTGCTTCACACTGGCCCCTTGGGACCCTGTGGCCCAGCAGTGCCACAGTGATGTCCTTGGTTCCACCGGGTCTCCACAGTGTCACAATGGTCCTTAGATCCACGGTACCTTGCAGTTTCACAATGGTCTCCTTGGTTCCATGGGGCCTCACAGTGTCACCATGGTCTCCAGAGGAAGGAAACCATGGAGCCCCCATGTTCCAGGGCTGATGAACTGCAGCCACCAGAGGCCAAGGCCTGACAGATGTGTCTGTAATGGCAGCTTTTGTGTAGGAGCAATCTTTGGATATAAGACTTTCAGAGGTGGAATCCAAATTTCAGCCATGGGCACTTGGAGAAGATGGATGGTTCTTTTCCATAGGAAGGAATGCAGACAGCCACATTGTTTGAGAGCAGAACAGAGGTGACCTCCAGAGGCCAAGGCCAGACAGAGCTGTCTGTCCTGGAAGCTTTTTTCTGGGAGAAATCCTTGCAGATAGGAATTTTGGAGGAGAAATACCAATTTTGGCCATAGGTGTCTGTGCAAGAGGGACAGTTCTTTTCCATAAAAAGGAAAGCACTGAGCCCCAGTGTTTGAAGGCAGGTGAGAGCCAGCCCTTAGGAAGCCAAGGGCATCCAGGCTTGTTGTAATGACAGCTTTTGTCTAGGAGCAATCCCTGGATATCGGGAATTTTGGAAGTAGAATCTTGTTTCAGGCATGGATACCTGGATAAGAAGGACAGTTCTTTTCCATTTGAAGGAAAGCCCAGAGCCCCAGTGTTTCAGGGACACATGAGAGGAGACCCTTGACATGCCCAGGGCAGTTGGACCAGTCAGGCCAAGCCAACCAGACCTGTTACCTGTATCCTTGTTTCCATGGGGCCCTGCGGTGTCACAGTGGGAGTGTCATGTTGGATCCTTGGTTCCATGAGGCCCAGCTGTGTCATACTGGCCCCTTGTTTCCATGGGGCTCCACAGTGTCACAATGGTCCCTTGGTTCCATGAGGCCTTGCAGTGTCACAATAGTCTCTATGATTCCATAAGGCCCTTGCATTGTCACAATAGACCATTGGTTTCTCTGAGCCTTACAGTGTCACTATGGTCCCCTTGGCTCCACAAGGCTCTGAAGTGCCACAATAGCTTTTTAGTTTCAAAAGACTTCAAAGTGTAAAAATGTCCTCCATGGTTTCATGAGGCCCTGCAATGTCACAATGCACCTTTGGTTCCATGGTGCCCCATAGTGTCACAATGGTATCCTTGGTTCCATGGTGTCAGAATGGACCCTTCATCCCATGGAGACCCACAGTGTCACTGTAGTGCCCTTGATTCCATGAGGCCCTGCCATGCTGTAATGGCCTCTAGTGTTCCAGTGGGTCCCAAAGTGTCAGAAGTGTCAGAATAGTCTCCATCATTCCATGAGGCCCCGCAATGTCACTGTGCTCCTGTAAGGGTCGGTCCAAAGTTTCTCTGATCTGCCTCACTACCATCATCAGAGACTGAGACCTGGGACCCCACCACTTGCTCTGGACAGGAGTTTCTGGTCTGGCCAAGGTGGATGCTTGACAAGGGACTGTTTGTAGGTGTGCTTGCTGCTTGCCATGGTAGGCTGCTTCTCTGTAAACGACTTAACATACACATAATCTCCAGGTTGTGTGTCATGTACTGGGCCATCTAATTCTCTGCTTCTAGCTCCAGCCACATGCATCTCAATTTCTCTGAGTTGTTTGTTCAGGGCCACCATGTACCTGTGTAGGGTTTCCTCCCCTACTTGGGCCAGTGTTCCCTGTTGTACCCCATATGGTCTTCCATAGAGGATCTCAAAAGGACTCAGTTTCTCTTTTGCCCTCAGTTTAGTCCGGATCCACAACAATGCTAATGGAAGAGCCTGGGGCCAAGGTAATTGAGCTTCTTGTCCTAATCTTGCAATTTGCCATTTAATCAAATGATTCACTTTTTCTACTTGGCCGCTTGACTGAGGGTGATAGGGGGTGTGAAGTTCCCAATCTATACCAAACAGGCGGCTAATTTGCTGTACAACCTTTGAGATGAAATGTGGCCCTCTGTCTGAGGATAGTGTGGCTGGAACTCCAAAGCGTGGTATCATTTCTTGTAACAGTACTTTGGTGACCTCTCGTGCTTTGGCAGTTCTGGTAGGAAAGGCTTCTGGCCACTCTGAGAAGGTGTCTGTTAGCACCAATATGTATCGGTACACCCCTTTCCTTGGAAGTTCGGAAAATCAATTTGCCACTGTTGCCCAGGCCCATAGCCTCTTCCAATTTGTCCAAGTTTTGGTTTGGTAATATTTTTGGGATTGGTTTGAAGGCAAAGACTACATTATGAGTCACTTGGATAACTGTGCCTTGTAAATTTCTTGCAACAATCCTGTCTCTTAAATAATTATACCAGGCATCCATTCCCAATGGGTTTTCTGATGTTCCTCTTTTACTAATGCCCATAACATATGGGAGGGGACTACAAGCCTTCCTTTCCCTTCTTGTGTGATGGCCCATCCTTCTTTGTTATAACTTCCATTTTCTGCTTTAATGAGCCTCTTATCCTTTTTGTTATAATTTGGCTTACCTTCCAGGGAAATCTGTCCATCTAGAACTAAGGGTGATTTGATGGATACCTCACCTTTGGCTGCCTCTTTTGCCTCTCTGCCCACCAGCTCATTTCCTTCTTCCAATTCGGAGCTCACTTTCTGGTGGGCCTTAATATACATGACAGCTACCTTTGCAGGCAGCTGGACTGCATCTAACAGTCTTACTATTTCCTGTGCATGTTTAATGCTCCTTCCTTGTGAATTTAACAGTCCTCTTCCTTTCCAAATGGCTCTGTGTGAATGCACAATCCCAAATGCATGTCTTGGATCTGTATAAATGTTAATTTCTTTTCCCTTTGCCAATTCCAAGGCACGGGTTAAAGCAATTATTTTGGCCGTTTGTGCAGAAGTGTTTGTTGACAATGGTCCAGACTCTATCACTTCTCTGCAAGTGGTAACTGCATACCCAGTATGCCTCTTCCCACTGATGACAAAACTGCTTCCATCAGTGAAGCAGGTCTCAGTGTTCTCAAGAGAGTGTCCTTCAGATCCAGGTTGTTGTATCACACTGTTATGGTTCTATATTGCACTGTTATGTTTTTATATTGCACTGAAAAAATGGTTTGCCCTGTACCCCCCCAGAGTTTGTGATGTTGGTTCTGCCCTCCCTTAGCCCCTCCCCACCGGCACCACCCCAATGGCTGTGATTTGGTCTGCCCCCTCCCTTGTCCTGGGTATAAAATTCCCACCATTCCTTTGTCTCTCTCTCTCTCCCCTTGGATATGGTTCAAGAATAAAGTGCTGGATGTTATCCTGGGAAAGAGAGCCTCCTTTTGTTTTTTCACCTTTGTCCATGAGGATTTTCCATCCATCTCTGGTCCGGAGCTAGCTTGGGGGACCGGAGACAGGAAAGGGAATTGCCTCACCGGGTGACTGGACTAGGTGGCATCAATGTTCTCCAAGCAATCACCATTTGTTCTCCTGTATTCCTAACTGAGGAAGGAAGCTGGGTTCACAAGGTTAGTGACTTTAATATAAACATCATCCTCTTCTATCATTATAGCTTGGTACTTCAGGAATCTCTTTGGGGAGAGCCAATGTCCCCCTTTTACTTCCAATACTGCAGATACTGTATGGGACACTAGCACAGTCATCTTCTGGCCCAGGGTTAATTTGCATGCTTCCTGAATGTTCAGTACCACAGCAGAAACTGCTCTAAGAAACCCTGGCCACCCTTTGGCTGCTGCATCTAGTTGCTTAGGAAAGTAAGCAACCACCCTCAATAAGGGTCAAGGTCCTGTGCTAGTATTCCCAGAGCCATCCCCTGCTTCTCGTGAGAAAACAGGAAAAATGGTTTACTCACATCTAGAAGTCCCAGGACTGGGGCTGAAGTCAGATTGACATTCTTTTAATAATCCTATCTGCAAAAAGTTCTCAATTATTGAGCTGGTTCCCTCCCTGTCTTCCTTTCTCAGGGGATATTCTTTGACCCCAACTGGTTGCTTCCCTTCCCTCAGCTTGACCTGCACAGGGGATGCATTCTTTGCCCTTCCAGATGTGCTAGAGGCCCACACTCCTGGAAATACCTGATCCATTATTTTCTTGTGACTTTCTTCTTCATCTTTAGTTTTATTCTTATTAGTTGTCTCATCAATTGTTAACATTAGGCTTAGTACTTCCACATATTGTTGATCCTTAACCTCCAAAAGGATGTCCCTGTTCTTAAACATGATTTTTGCTTCTAGCTGTTCCAATAAATCTCTACCAAAAGTGCTTTTTGGGGCATAGGGCATGTATAGGAAATTATTAATTCCCCACTGCTTCCCAAGTTTATATTTTAATGAACTGCAAAAGTACACTTTCACGGTTTGGCCAGTTGCCCCTCTTACCATCACATAATCATCTGTTATAGGCATTAGACCCTTATTCAACACTGAATATGTTGCACCTGTGTCCACTAAAAATTCCATTTTCTTTCCTTCATTTCCTAGCTTAACTATAACCAGGGGGTCCGCCAGGGTAAGACCCTCTGGTCCTCCTCAGTTTTCTTTGACGTGCGCAACCATCCCCTCCCTTCTGGGCTTCCCCCTTCTTTGTTCATCACCTTCTCTCCGTTCGGGACATTGATTTTTCCAGTGACCAAATTTTCTGCAAAGTGTGCACTGGTCTTTCCTAAGGCGAGGTGGATCTTGTTTAGGTGGAGTTTGTCTACACCTCCCTTTATCCTCCTCTCTTACTACTGCTACCAATTTCCTTTCTTTATATTTTTCTTCTCAGTTGCTAAAAACTGTTCATGCTTCTTCTAGTAAGGTCTCTAAGTTTCATCCCCTCATTGTTTCCTGAATCTTCTGGAGTTCACACCTAATGTCCCCTACGGATTTTCCTAAAAATAAACTCACCAACTAGGATCTAGGGACGTATGACGTCGCATTCCATCTCACAATTTATCTAAAAATTCAGAAGGGCTTTCTGAAAGAACCTGCTTGAATGCAAAAAGGGCTGACCAATTTATGCCTGTAGGTATTGTCCTCTCTATTCCTTTTGTTATAAATTCTTGATAGTTCCCTAAAATGTCTTTATGAAGTCAATTGTTTGGACCCCAATTTGGATCCCGGAGGGGGAAAAATTCTTTAACATTCTGATCTGTTCCTCTACGAGAATCTTCTGTTTAATTCCCTGCTGCTTTCAAAACTAATCACTTATTCTGTTTCAGTTAAGGCATCTAGCATTAGCTGGATGTCTGTCCAATCTGGATTGTATTGTTGAATCAAACACTTGAATCTCTTGGCGGTACCAATGGGATCACTCAGGTAGTTTTTAGCAACTTTCTCTCATGCCTCTAAATTGTTTGTAGAAAAGGGTACTTTAGCTAACATCCTTGCTCCCTCTGGTCCCACTGCCTCTCCTAAGGGTGCTTATATTATCTCTTTTGTTCAACTACTAGTTCGGGTTGCTGTGGGACTACTTTGGAGAGGTGGGCTGTGGGGAGAAGACAGCTCGGCATCACTATCACTACTACATGGATATGGTGCTCTGGCAGGTGAGAGAATTGGCTGCTCAGTCTCTTTCTTTTCTAATGACACTGCAGCAGGGCTTAAGTGTGGTGATTCCCTTGAACCCGTTCCCTCTGTTTGTCTACCCTGCCTTTTAGGGGGTGGCCTGAGCAAATCTGTTAACTTCTGTTCTTGTTTTTCTGCATGATAAACTTTATCAGGCTGTGTGCACCTTTGATTTATGGAGCAGGCATCACAGCAATGCTTAGGTTTCCCTCTCTTTGCCTGGCTGTCCTTTTCCAAAGCTTGTACAAAGGGGTCAGAGGGAGGCCTAATCCCACAACTTCTCTGCCATTCAGGATGATTTCGGAGAGAGAAAAACATACCAGCGTATGTCACCTCCTCCCATTTTTCTTCCCTTTTTAAAGATAACATCAACTGCAATAAGGTTTCATAATCCAAACTCCCTGAGGGCGGCCATCAGGTGCCTTCTCCCAATTTATTAAGTGGCCACCATTGTGTACAAAACTTCACAAAATTTCAATACCTCCATTCCCCACAAGTTCTCTCCAATGTGCCAGAATAAAGCCTAGGGGACTGACTTCAGAAATCTCCTTGCTCTGGCTGGTGCCCATTGTTCTTTCTGGTTTTTGTTTTTTTCTTTCTTAAGTTCCTTTATTTTATACCAGCTCTTTTCCTTGACCTAGTAGTCTCAGGGAACGAAAATACTGAGCACATGCAGTCCTGATTCTTTCTGCTCTCTCCTTTTCTCCAGTAGCTCACACAGCTGGCTGTTTCCTTCTCCTATTTGCCCAGGCAGAAATTCGACAAATTCACCCTTGTATCTCAAATACTAAAGGTTAAACTACAAGGGGAGCCTTATAATTCATTTTACCAAGCTGGCACCATTCCCAGTCTTTTTCAAAAATATCCAGATTCTCCGGCTTTAAACCTTTTCCACAGACTAGACTCACTATCTCCAACTGATCGTGTGCTACTTCCCAATTATAGCATCTCAGTAGCTCCAGGGCACACCCAGGGCACCTAGGTCTCCTTCTATAAATATACAATACCATCTCCTGTTGCACCCTCTACAGCGGAGAAGGACCCAACTTGGATGCCATCCAGGTCGACAATGAAAAATTTTCAGCCCACAAAAAAAGCCAGGAGTCACCCCTATTAGTCCCCACCATTGTGGGTCTCTGAGATTATTCTCAACTGGGGATAATTCCCAGCCAAAAACTAAATAATTACTTGCTCGACTCTAATACAATCCTCCTAAAAACACCCCCTCTCTCCTCCCTTTCCCCCGTTTGACAAAAGCACTGTCTCCTCCTTTAGATAAGAATTCAGCTGGTTAGAGCCCAAACTGTCTAGAGAGCCTTTCCTTGGATAGTTGGCCCCTTGTGTCTCGCGCCCGAGCGTGGCTGGCCACTTTTAACAATTTATTAAGAGCAAAAAATTGGCCCGTTTTACACTGAAGTTCCTAATTCGCTGCAATTATAATTTTTAGCACAAGAGGGTAGTGTTGTATCACAAATGAACTACAAACTATTAACTTGTTGCAACTACAGCTTTCGACACAAGATGGTAGTGTTAACTCAAAAATACATGATAGCCGTCAGAACTGTAGAAAAATCTCATCAAGCACTCTTCACAGACACACACACATCCAATCACAACCACAACAACAGCTCCCCAAAATAGCAGCAATAAACAAGGATTTGCCCAAACTCACCCCCAGAATTGCTAGCGGTGCCCTCCACAGCATGACAAATCCTTCCACTGGCAGTTTAAACACCAGGATTCGCTCAAGCCCACCCCAGAACTTGCCCCCTTGAGCCTCTACAGCACAGCAGAATCCCTTCACCAGTAACTTAAACAGTTCTTTCTGCTTGCACGCAATACCTTTCGGCCCACATTGTGCATAGAACATCTTCTATGTCTTACCAATTAGCCCTCTCACCCTGGGGTAATTTTAAAATCATTATCATACCATTTTGTCCTTGGCCAGCAGACTTGTCTGTCTCCCACACTGAAGCAGGCAGGAGTGGAGGTCTCTTGTCCAAGAGGGACTCGGGCTGGTGCACCTGGAGCTGTCATGCTCCCATCTGTTCCTGCGGGAAGAGAAGGTCCTGCTGTGGCCGCCAAAATGATTCATGAAAGGCAAGGACAAAATACCTTTCAACCAGTTTAGTCAAAAGGATATGTTTATTTCAGGGCTGGGTGGACACACGGGATTGCTCCCAAAGGCTTTTAGCCTTCTATTTATTCACAAAAGTCATGCATATTCTAAGATGCCTACACATATTTACTACCTGTCACCGCCCATTCCCCACTCAGTATTAAAATTAGTTGCATACTCATTGTGGTTGCATAGTGTTCCCTTGGTATTGGGTTGGTGGTCTTTTAAATGAGTTGGAGGGTTTCAGGAAGGAAGTAAGGACCGTCTACCTGGCTCTAAACTTTTTACCTCTGTCCTGTTACTATGACTACCTGACCTGTTAATCCCTTCATTCTGGTCTTTATTAGTTTCAGTGTCAAAATTTATGATGGATGGGTCTCCCCTGACTGGCTCTGAGTATTTTCTAATGTATATCAGTTTTGCTTAAATGCTTCCATATGTGTATTTTGGCTGGTTCTGAATGTTAAACAATCAATCTTTATCAACTTCTAATCCCTATACAAAGATATATACCTTTATGGGTTACATTCCTAACCTCTAGCTTCTAAACCTTCTAAGATATCCCATAACTTGTTTCCTCAAACAAAGAATTATTTAAGCTGTAACAGAATACTATGGTTCAGTGGAATCCCACTGTGAGCCATGGTCGCCTGGTTGAGATGGATGTTTTTTCCACAGGAAAGAAAAGTGAGATGTCCAAGTGTTTTGGAAGAAGATGAGAGGTGGCCACCCTTGGGCTAAGCCAGCCTGACCTGTCTCTCCTGACACCTTTCCTTGGGGAAATCCTTGGACATAGGGATATTTTGAAGGTGGAATCTCAGTTTTGCTTGTGGGTGCCTGGAATGGAAGAAGAGTTCTTTCATTAGGAAAGCACAGAGCCCCAGTGTTTCCAAAGGCAGATGAGAGCCAGCCCTCAGGAAGCCAAGGCCAGCCAGACTTGTCAGTCATGGCAGCTTTTGTCTGGGAGCTGTCTTTGGATATAGGGAATTCTGGAGGTGGATTCCCAATATTGGCCATGGGCACCAGGAGGACAAGGACGGTTCTTTTCCACAGGAAAGAAAGCACAGAGCCCCAGTGTTTCAGTCACAGATGAGAAGCGACCCTCAAGATGCCAAGGTCAGCCAGACCTGTCAGGTGGCCCCAGGAGGCCCAGCCAGCCAGACCTGTTCCATGTTCCCTTGGTTCCATGAGACCCCACAGTGTCACAATGTTCTCCTTGATTCCATGAGTCCCTGTAGTGTCACAATATTCTCCTTGCTACAATATTCTCCTTGCCACAATATTCTCCTTGCTTCTGTAGTGTCACAAAGGACTCTTGCTTCCATAAGGTCTGGCAGTGTCACCATGGCCCCTGGGCTCCATGTGGCCCCACTGTGTCACAATGGTTCTTGTGACAATGGTTCTCTGCTCCTTGGTTCTACAGGCCCCACAGCTTCATCACTGACCCTTGGTTCCATACGGGGTCCTGAGTTTCACAAGGGTCCTCCTGATTCCATGAGGCACCAGAGTGTCACAATGGTCTCTGTGGTTCCATGAGGTTCCATGGTGTCTCCATGGTGTCCCTGGACCCGCATTGTCACAACTGACCCATGGTTCCATGAGGTTCTGCAGTGTCACCATGGTCGCTGCCAGAGGCTGGATGAGATCAATGTCCCAGACACCTCGGGATGAGCTGTCAGTCAGTCACACAGTGGGCTGGTGCTGACCCAGGCTCTGATTGCCCCAGCAATCACAAGTCCCACCTGGGGGAGGCCCACGAAGGCCCAGGGGCTTAAAACACGGAGCATGAGCTCAGCCCATGGTCTGTACCCTGCCTTCTGCTGGGGTCTGTGTCTCACCCACACTGGAACCCGAGGAGTTGGTAGCCATGTGTGTGTCTTTCTATAGAGCTTCTGTCTTTCTGTCTCTCTCTCTCCTCTCCTAATGCTCTTTATATGGAACAGCTTTGGGTATCTCAACAGCTGAAGTGTTTAAGGGTTTCTAAGGTTAAATGAGCAAAGTTAATGAAGTTCCTGCTATGACAAGTGTTTTATGTTGAATTGGCTGTTGTATTAAATCCTTTTCAAGCATTTCTTGATTTTCTCTGCTTTGTCAGTAAAATTTTGCATCATTTTGACCTCTTGAGAATATCTGGCTTGGAATTCTCCTGTGCACCAAACTCGAGTAAAGGAACCTTTGGTCACCCCCAGCATTTCAGTGTTCTGGGGTGTTACAGCCCCTCAGGCTCACAATGGCCTCTTGTTTCCATGAGGCCCCACAGTGTCACACTGGCCCTTGGTTCCATGAGCATCTGGAGTGTCACACAGGGTGATGCCATTTGTCCTTGCTGCCCCTCCCATCCCAGTGCCCCAGGAACAGCCCCGAGCCACCCGTGAGGGACAGGCCCTGCTGGGCCAGGCCTGGGCTCAGGCCTTGGCCTTTCTGCTGCCTCCAACCAGCCCAGGCCTTGCTCAGCATTGCAGTTCCTGCTCACAGCCTTTGGCTCCTGCAATGCTGCCCTCAAGGATCTGCTCTCAGCAGTTCCTGGGGAGCCTTTGGCAGTCCCTGCCCTCAGTGGGGCCAGTGATGCTCCAAGGGACTTGGAGTTTTGCTTCTGACTCATTGAGCAGCTTCTTCAGCCTTGTCTCAGTGCCTAAAGGGTCTGGGACTCAGCCCCAAATCCACTGTGGGGGATCATTAAAATGCAGAAAGCCCTCAGTAGCTTTTTGTCTTCCTTCACTTGTCTTCAAGTCTCCAGGGCTTGTGCAGCTGACTGGAGTCAGTTTGGAGTTCTGTTAAGAAAGGAGATTTCAAAGTGCACCTCGAGCATATTTTTAATTTTTCAGTTCAGACTAGAGGTAAGTTAAAGTCCTTAAGTAATCTCGATGCTGAAAGTCTCCTTGGGAGGTTTGGGCACAGAGAAGAATGAGCTTCTTGCAGCTGACCCTATGTGGACAAACTGCTCCTCACCCCAACCTCACCACATCTGAAATTTGGCACATAAGACTGAAATCTCAAAGCATTAAAACAAAATTATGCATTTTTCTTTGTAAATAAAATTTATAATAGTAGTTTATATTTAAAAGTTGCAATACTAGTTAAAATTATAATAATAGTTTTTATAATATTTTTTGCTATATTTTTATTACTCTATGGGGGGAGCTGTTGTACAAGGTTGGGTCCAGAAGGGGGCAGCATTTCTTGGTGTTTGAGGGGGCTGAAATACCAGGCTGTGTCCACAAGGGGCAGCACTACTTGGAATGGGAGTGGGGCTGCAGTACTGTGCTGTGTCCACAATGGGGCAGGACTTCTCGGGGGGGAGGGGGATGTTGTTCTTTGTTGTGTCCACAAAGGGGTATGTGAGGGTCTGTCCGAAGTTTCCCTGATCTGCCTCACGACCATCATCAGAAACTGAGACCCTGGGACTGCACCCCTCGCCTGAGTTCTGGCCTGGCCAAGGTGGATCTTGCCAAGGACTGTTTGTAGGTGTGGCTGGTGCTGCCATGGTACGCTGTGCTCGAGCAGGGTACTGGCTGTAGCGTCCTGTTCCACCTGTTTCTTGGAGCAATGATCTCCGCATACAATAGTCCATAAATCTCCTCACCTTTTGGCCAGAGGCCACTCGCTTTGGAAAAGGACTATAAAAAGTGACTTTCCTAAAGAAGACTTTGAGATCTCTTTCTCCCCAACAGATTGAAGACGCATCCTTCCTTGGACGACTCGAGGACACGTCCCATCTGTTGGTAGCTATATCCTCATCTTCTCTTTCTCTCTCCCTCCCTCTCTTTCTATCGCAAAACTGAATTGTTACTAGCAATAAACTTCATTGCTGCTTTCTGCTGAATAAAACCTGAGTCTCTTGCCTTTTATCTTTTGCACCCTGGGGTCGAACGAACCATCATGACTCCCACCGGGTTGAGGGGATCGTGACAGTCAGTTCCAGACCCGGGAGGTTCCGGCCCCAGCAGATCCCCAGATCCAGCAGATCTCAGGGTGACATTTCCTAGCTCCCAGTGGATCCCTCAGCCACCACTCCGGACCTGTGGATCCCAGCCCTGCATCTGATGGGCCATGGGGGTTCCGGGCCCGCTGGATCCCAACTGAAGATGATCCAACTAATCGACATCGTTGATCAGAGTGATTCTAATGGAAATTTTATTGGTGTTTTCCGATCAAGTAATTTGAAGGCCAAAGATCTTGAGAAACAGTTGATCTGGCCATTTTAAGTCCGAGTCAGCGGATTGGTGCCTCCCAGTTAGTGATCAGGTGAGGCAGATCTCCAGAACTGCAGATCTGGGGACCAGAAGTGGCAGCGATCTGTCAGCGGACCAGTCCGGTGATACATCTTGCGAATCCTGGTCATGAATCTCACCGTCCAGTGATTTTACAACGAGCCCTGACTCAATCCCAAAGCATGGCAGACCCCTGATCCGTAATTACCAATCAGTGGATCCTACAGCAGATCCCAGACCTGGCAGATCCCAGGTCCAGTGGACCCTGGATTGTGTTGGTTTCACGTGGTAAGGGGGATGGGTGGTTTCACCCTAGGGATGGGCTCCATGAAGTGGGGGTGGGAGCGCGCTCTCCCTGTCCCCTGGGAAGACTTCCCCTGTGAGCTGCTGGCACCAATCAGAGCTGATTTGGTGATGGACAGCTCGGGAAACCAATGAAAAAGCATGTGCCGCTTTCGCAAGTCACAATGGTGGCGAGTTGATCCAGCTCTTTCTTTTCCCAGCCTCCGGAGGGGTGGGAGGCCCTGGCTGGGGGCTCGCCGGCGCCTGAGGCTCCTGTCTGGGGTCCGGCCCAGTTTCTCTGCAGGGAGCTCCGGCTCGGAACCCCGGCCCCGGGCCTCGGCGGGGAAGCCACGGCCAGCCACTGCCCAGCACCGGCTCTGTGGGGAGCCCCTGGCCTGGGGGGCTTTCCGAGCTCTGCATGGCCGCAGCACCGCACATACCCCAGCGCACGCCACATGGCCCCGGCTGGCCCCTGCACGGCCTGGGCTCGGCTCGCCTTTCCACGTGGCAGAGAAGAACCCAGCCGCCCAGTTTTGTTTCTTGTCATCTGGATACAATTGTAACTTTATGCCTGATAATCCTGGACTTGAGTTCCCCGAATGAGAAGAATGAAGCATGAAACTACAGAAGTCAGCGGGATGAAGACAGTTCGTGGAAGAGATTGAAAAGATGCAAGTAGCTGAAAATCTTTTTGTGGGCTGTGGGGATTGATGACTTCACTAAAGTTCCTTTAAACTGTGTTGAGATGCTTGAGTAGAAGGATCTCTTTGCCTCGAGGGGAAATTGGGGGTCTCTGTTCTGGAACTGGAATATGAGCAGAGACATTTGATAGAGAAGCAGATGAAGAGAATTCTGTTGTTTTTAGCAGCCTGCCTTTAGAGGTGGTACCTATGTGTGCATCGTAACCCATAACACGGCTCTGGAAGGACTGTGTAAATGGGAGGAAAATTCATAGTTCTGTGGGTCTCGGATGGGCGCCTAGACTGTGAAGGTGAAGACACCCCTAAGCCATAACCAGAAAAGGACTTTTCCTGAAGTAAACTGAACTGATTATTTGAGTGTATAACTGACGAAGTGTTCTCTGTATGTATGTTGGTAAGAAATGTAGAATGAAGTGAGGAGGAACAATCTAGAATTTTATCCTGAATTCTAATTTTTTGTATTATTAATAAATTCTTGTACTTTTAAGTTTTGAGCCTGCCTTGTCTCTACCCTGGTCCTGTCTCAAAAGAAATTAAATATATTGTTGTAACCCAAGTCACACCGTGACACTGATCCCTGATGGATCCCTGATGGATCCAACAGATTCCAGATCAGTTGATCCTCATCCAGTTGATCCTGCCCCAGCCAATCCCAGATCCAGAAACCCCAAACCTGGCAGATCCAAGATCTAGCAGATCCCTGATGCAGTGAATCCCATCCTAGCAGATCTCTGAAACCCTGAACCCAGCAGATCCCTGATCCAGCAGAACCCTGATGCAGCAGATCCTGTCCAAGCAGATCCCAGACCAGTGCATCTCAGACCCAGCAGATCCCCAGACCCAGCAGATCCCAAACCCAGCAGATCCCAGACCTGGCAGATCTCAGGTCCAGGGAATCCTCTCCCAGCAGATCCCATCCCAGAGGATTCCAGACCCAGCAGATCCTGCACCAGCAGATCCAAAGATCCCATCCCAAAAGATCCCCAGATCAAGAAGATCCAGATCCAAAGATCCCATTCCAGCAGATCCCAAATCCCAGAAGATCCCATCCCAGCTGATCCCCCAGCTGATCCAACAGATCCCATCCCAGCAGATCCATCAGATCCAGCCAGATCCCCAGACCCCAGCAGATCCTAGACCCAGCAGATTCCATCCCAGCAGATCCCATTCCCATACAGATCCCAGCAGATCCCAAGGGCAAATCCTCATTAGCATCTCATTTGCATAAAACTACCTTAATTGCATCCCTAAAGAACCCCAGGGACTTTTCCTGTGACCCTAATTTGCATCTAATTTGCATAAATGATGCCTAACAGTCCCAGGACCATCAAGGAACCTCCAAGTGCCCCTCATTAGCATCTCATTAGCATAAACACCCCCTAATATTCCCAATCCCCACACTCCTCATTAGCATCTCATTTGCATAGGAATGCCTTCATTTCCCAAAAATCTCCCAAAAACACTTCCTGAGATATGGCCACACCTCTAATTAGAATCTCATTAGGATAAACACCCAATATTCCAAACTCCTTCACCCTCATTAGCATTTCATTAGCATAAACACACCAACAATCCAGTGCTCCCCAGGGCCACACACCCTAATTAGCATCTCATTTGCATAGAATGTCATTAGGATAAACACCAATATTCAAACTCCTACCTCATTAGCATTTCATTAGCATAAACACACCAACAATCCCAATGCACTCCTGTAATTATCATCCAATTAAGAGGAGCACCTCCAGTATTCCCAAGGGCCACACCCCTAATTAGCATCTCATTTGCATAAACACACCGATCCAACTCCACCGCCCTCATTAGCATATCATTTGCATAAGAACATCATTAATCCTCATGTATCCCTAATTTGCATCTGATTTGCATAAATTATTAGTAATGTCCTCAAAACGCCACGCCCCTCAACAACATCTCATTTGCATAAAATGATTTCCCCCCAAATCCCAGTTGGCCAATCAGAACACAGCACCATCGGATCCACCAATCCCCATTGGCCGCCAAGGCCTCGCCCCACCCACCGCAGCCATTTTGGGGGCGTGGTCTTTTTGTCTGCCATTTTGGGGCATGACCTTTATTTTGTCGGCCATATTGGGGGTGTGACCTTTGAACTGGCAGCCATATTGGGGTGTGGTCTGGATGCCATTTTTGGTGTGGTCTCAACACATTGTCGACCATCTTAGGGGCGTGGTCTCAGCATTTTGTCGGCCATATTAGGGCGTGGTTTCAGCACATTGTCAGCCATCTTGGAAGCGTGGTCTCAGCACATTGTCAGCCATCTTGGGGGCATGGTCTCAGAATTTTGTCGGCCATATTGGGGGCGTGGTCTCAGCATTTTGTCAGCCATATCGGGAGCATGGTCTCAGCATTTTATCAGCCAAATTGGGGGCATGGTCTCAGCACATAGTCAGCCATCTTGGGAGTGTGGTCTCAGCAGCACCGGCTGCCATCTTGGTGGGCGTGTCCCAGCTCAGGCGGCCACCTCGAGGTTCCCCATGGGCAAAGTCCTGGTGTCGTCAGCGGGGCTCAGCCCCCGCCAGCGAGAACCCCCTGGATCAGTGGTAAAATCCAGCATTTTGATCAAAAAGAGTAATTTTTGAGAAGAAAAGAGCAATTTGGGGGCCGTAAAAAATGGATTTGGAGCAAATTGAGGAGTTTTGGGGTGAAAAAAGGAGATTTTATGAGATAAACTGGGGATTTTGGTGTTGGGTTGAGGTGGTTCGGAGACAAAACGAGGCAGTTTTGGGGGAGACAGGAAATTTGGAGCAAAATCAGTGATTTTGGGGGTAAAAGAGGAGTTTTGGGGATAAAATGAGAATTTTTGTAAAATCAAAGTTTTGGGCTCAAAATAGAGGATTTAGGGTAAATCATGGGGGATTTGAGGGGCAAAAATGGAAATTTGGGGTGATTTTGGGCTGAAATTTAGGAGTGTGGGGGTGGACGGGTTTGGTTTGGGAGGAAAATTTGGGGTAAAAATGAGAAATTTGGGGAGAAATGTAGAGATTTGGGGGGAAATAGGGAATTTGGGATCGAAATGGGCAATCTGAGTGCAGAAGGGCAGAGTTTGGGGCAAAACAGGAAATTTTAGTCAAAAATGAGAAATTTTGGGGAAAATTTAGGGAAATTTGAGGGTAATTTGAGGATTTCTGGGGCCACAATTTTGAGGAAACTTCTACATAAATTCCGGGGTCTGGGGCTCAATTTTGGGAAAATTTGGAGGTTTTGGAGCCAAATTTTGGAGAAATTTTGGGAAAAATTCGAGGATATTTGGGCTCAAATTTGTGGAAATTTGGGGATTTTGGGGCTCAATTTTGGGGTAGTTTGGGAAATTAGGGTTTGGGGGCTCAATTTGGGGAAATTTGGGAGGAATTTCGGGATTTGGGGGTAAAATTTGGGGAGAATTTTGGGGGTTTAGGGCTCAATTTTGGGGAAATTTTGGGGAAATTTGGGAGGGAAAATTGGGGATTTGGAGGCTCAATTTTGGGGGAGATTTAGGAAATTTAGGGAAATTTGGGGGTTTGGGTCTCAGTTTGGGGGTAATATGGGGATTTTTGGGATCACAATTTTGGGGAATTTGGAGAGAAATTTGGGGGTTTTGGGGCTCAATTGGGGAAATAGGGAAATTTGGGCATTTTGGGGCTAAATTTGGCGACATTTGTGGAAATTTGGGGGTTTGGAGAACTCAATTTTGGGGAAATTTGGGGATTTTGGGAGCTCAATTTTGGGGTAATTTGGGGATTTTGGGGCTCAATTTTGGGTCTCAGTTTTGGGGGAAATTTGGAGGGTTTTGGAGCTCAATTTTTAGAAAACTTGGGGTGGATTTGGGGGAAAAATTTGGGATTTTGGGGCTCAGTTTTGAGGGATATTTGGGGATTTTGGGGACTCAATTTTTGGGTAATTTTAGGTATTTTGGGGGCTCAATTTTGGGCAGAAATTTGGAGTTTTGGGAGTTCAAAATTCAAGGTAATTTTGGGGGTTTGGGGCTTTTATTTTGGGGTCTCAACTTTTGGGGAAAATTTGGGGCGTTTTGGGGACTCAACTTTTAGAAAATTTTGGGGTGAAATTTTAGAAATTTTTGGGGAAAATCGGGATTTTGGGGCTCAGTTTTGGGGCGGAAATTTGGGGATATTGGGAGCTCAAATTAAAGGCAATTTTGGGGGTTTGGGGCTCAAGTTTGGGAAATATTTGGGGATTTTGGGAGCACAATTTTAGGGTAATTTGGGGCTTTGGGGGTAAAAATTAAGGGTAATTTGGGGATTTTGGGGCCCAAATTGAGGTAATTGGGGTAATTTTAGGGGCTCAATTATGGGCTAAATTTATGGGTTTAGGGAGCTCGATTTTGGGGGCAAATTTGGTTTTTGGGAGCTCACCAGCGGGTGCCCTGACAGCGGCACTGATGAGCGGGGCGGCGCCCAGCCATGTCCAGCTCCTCCTGGTGAATGGCAGCTAGGCGTCCGGCTCCGGCTGCGGCCTCTGCAGGAGACTGGCGACGAAATTTAGGGCCAGGGGCTGGCCTCGGTGGTCTGAGGCCATCGTGGTAGAAGCAGAAACTGAGGCGCGGACGGCGGAGGGTGGGGCGAGGCAGGTGAGAAGTATTCGGGTTTTGGAGCCGTCAGGAGAGGCAAAGCGATCTCACTTTGCACTACACCTAGAAATGACTTCTCTGCATCAAGGATGTCTACCACAGAAATCTGCGCGGCGAATATCTATGTTGTAGCAAAGCTGGTTCTGGCATATCCTGCTTCATACCACTAGTCCCTGACAACCGGTATTCTGTGCAGAGCACCTCAGTGTAGTGTGGTTTTCCTAATCGCGCTTTGTACCAAGCAGCGATGTTCTCTCTAAGGGAGGTGAAGTGCTGTCTACCCCTCTCACAGAACACTCTGCTGGGAAGTTCTGCTACTGCCAAAACACGCCTGGCATGTGCACTTTTCTTCTAAAACCTCTCTACCATAGCAATATTCTCTGCTTCTTGAAAGCATACCATACACTCTTTCAACTATGCATAGCGAAGAGCACTGCAGCATCACTGGCCCCACTGAGGGCAGGGACTGCCAAAGGCTCCCCAGGGACTGGTGAGAGCAGATCCTTGAGGCCAGGATTGCAGGAGCCAAAGGCTGTGAGCAGGGAAGTGCAATGCTGAGCAAGGCCTGGGCTGGTTGGAGGCAGCAGAAAGGCCAAGGTCTGAGCCCAGGCCTGGCCCAGCAGGGCCTGTCCCTCACGGGTGGCTCGGGGCTGTTCCTGGGGCACTGGGATGTGAGGGCAGCAAGGACAAATGTCATCACCCTGCAAGCCCTGCCAGCCTGCTCAGGGAGGGCCGAGGCAGCAGCAAAGTGCAGCCCCTGCAAGGCAAGTTCCTTCTGTGGGGCTCCAGAGGTGCTGCCCAGCCCAGGGCACAAAGGCCTGGGTGCCTCTGGCCCTGCCAGTCCTGCCCAGCCCTTGCCCATCCCTCCTTCTGTGGGCTCCTGCCCCGCCGAAAAGCAGCTTGGCTGCAGCCGGCTGAAGAAGGATTCCCCCTTCCTCTCTCCCTCCCTCTGTCTTCCCCTGTGCCAGCAAAGGAAGATCACATGGCTGCAACCCCCGTGCTGTGGCTGGGACCCCTTGTACCAGACTGACTTGTCCAGAGCTCCATCCTGCCTGGCCTCGTACACTGTCAGGGATGGGGCATGCACAGCTTCTCCGGGCAACCTGTTCCAGGAAAGTATTTTTTTCTGAATCCCTCATCTAAACCTACTCTCTTCCACTTTGGATCCATTCTCCCTTGTGCTCTCTCTGCCTGCCCTTGTACAAAGTCCCTCTCCAGCTTTCTTGAAGGTTGCCATCAGGTACTGGAAGGCTGCAGTTCGGTCAAGCCGAAGCCTAAGTCTCTTTTGCAGGCTGAAGAAGCCCGGCTGTGCCAGGCTTTCCTTGCAGGAGAGCTGCTGCAGCCCTCGCAGGCCCTCGGTGTCCCTGCTGGGCTCCTGCTCCAGCGCGTGGCTGTCCTTGCCAGCCGTGCAGGGAGCCCAGCAGAGCCGGACGGGGCCCTGCAGGTGCAGTGCCAGCGGCTGCAGGAGACACGGCCCCGGCGGAGGCTGCGGGATTGGCCATTGGCGATTGGCCACCCGCTTCCCAGAGAGCCAGGGCCTTTGTGCCTGCCCCTCTCCCCGCGCCTTTTCCCGCCGCTGGTCGCTCGCTCGGGGGAAATGCGGCCTGTGCCGCCCCTCAGAGCCGACCCTGCCCACTGCCCCAGGGCCTCCTGGTGCCATCCTGGTGCCATGAGGGGCCCAGGCCGCGGCCTCCCCGTGCTCAGCCGAAGGCCGCAGAGCAGCAGATAAAAACAACCAGGACACAGAAAGTGCCCTGTGGTTCCAAGGCCAGTCTTTGGTCTACTGCATCGGTTTGCTTTCAGAGTCTGGACGAGATGATAAACTCATAGGAAAACAGAAATGAACAAGTTCTGCCTTGGCAGTACCTCAAGGGTTTGAGGGACAGGGTTTGCAGTGCTTACTCGCTCACGGGGACGCACAGAAAGTGTTGAAATGGTAAAAATAGTCAAAACCGTTTAGTAATTGGAAGGAACACCTAAGGAAGCGGCAGCTAGCACCTCAGAAACACGTGGCTTTTGCTCTGGTATTCTACCTGAGAGCTTCCTGGGCAGGGGCAATTCTTCTGACTGCATCAGCGTGGCCATAGCAGGAAGGGCAGCGAGCAGATGGATTTAGCTTCTGTTGCCAGCCCCTGAAATCCCAGCTCTCATTTGTGTGCGCTGGGGATTGTGCTTCAGACTCTGCACTTGCGCAGCTTCTCCTCGGGTGCTGCTGGCACATGGGCGCAGCCACGCTGCAGCAGCTGTCCCACACACAGGGAGGGCACTGGAGCCTCCCTGAGGCCACCAAGGACAGGAGCAGGGAATGCGTTCCTGATCTGGTTCAATACCCTGGAGTGTGGGGGACCCTCTGGTGTCTTTGATGGGTGGAGGAGAGGGACAAATGGAATCACAATGAGACAAGGATCAAACAGCCCCACGCCAGGCAGCATTTTCTCCTACCAGAGCTCCTCTGAATTTAGTGAGCCAGTGAAGCCTGCGGAGCACATGAGACCCAGGAGTGAGGGAAGGGCTGGCTGGGAAGGGTCACATAAAGCCCATGTGGTCATTTCTCTTTCCAAGGGGCTCCTGGGGACACAAAGGAGAAAAGAAGGATGTCCCATCTTGCGACATCTCCTTTCTTCCTTCAGTAGGAATAACTGCATACAAGAGTTTACTTGATCCCTTTGATGCCAGGGAGCACCAAGAGCTTGAACCTTGACGGAGTCCAGCCCTGCCTGCCTATCTTGGAAGAGAGGGAAAACATGAAGAATCTGGGCAGCCTTTGAGCCAAAATGGCATTTTGCCGCTTCTGATTTCTACCCAGCTTTTGCAGTGGGTTGACAGCTCCATCCCTGCAAGCCACTCCCTTTTGCAAGGTACACGCAGACCTTGCTGGAAGCTCAAGGCTCTTGAAGGGGCTGTTGCAGTTGGCAATAGGAGCCGTTGTTGAATTTTTCACGTTGCTTAACCCCCCCATCCCAAATGCCACCAAGGTGCTGAGGAAGGACACATAAAGATTTCTGTGGAAGAAGGGAGGTCAAAAGCTTGGAAAAGGATGAAAGAAACCCTCCGGTGATGATGATAATGACAAGAAAAAGATTTATTTTTGACAGCAAGTGAACACACGCCGCCTTCCAGGCCTCCCACACTGGCAGGCTGAGCGGTGCCGTTTCCATGATATGAGGTGCTGGTAGCCTGGGGAGAGTGAGCCACAGTACTCGTATTATTCTGTTGTAGTTCTTGAGAACTGCATGTTTAGAGCATAAGTTATGGTATAGATATCTTGAAATTTATGAGATAGAAGTTAGGAATGTAATCTTTAAACATATACCTCAGCAGGGGATTAAAAGTTAATAAAGTCTGGTCGTATAACATGCAGAGCTAACAGAATACGCATATGGAAACATTTAAATGGAATAGATATACATTAGAAAATGCGTAGAATGAGCCAAAAGAAACCCATCAATCATGAAATTTGAATTTAAAGGCAATAAAGACCAGGTTAAAGGAATTAAAAGGTTAGGTAATCATGGTAACGGGACAAGGGTAAGAAGTTTAGAGCGAGGAAGACGACTTTTACATCATCCCATGCAACCCCCCGACCCAAATAAAAGACCACCGACCCAAAAACCAAGGGGATACTAGGCAGCCGCAATAAGTATGCAGCTGATTTGAATACTAAGCAGGGAAAGGGCGGTGACAGGTAATGAATATGTATAGGCATTCTTGAATATGCATGATTATTGTGAATAAATGAAGGACCAAAAATTGCTGAGGGCGTGCACGCCTTTGGGAGAGATCCTGCGTGTTCGCCCAGCGCTGAAATAAGCATATCATTTTGACTTAATCGGCTGAAAGGTGTTTTCTTGCCTTTCGTGCTTCACAACCCCCTCTGTTTCACTCCCATGTCCCTACACTGGAATTCCTTTCTCCCCTGCATCCCACACAGGGCCCCTTCCACATCCCCAGCCCAGTCCCTTGGCCTCCCCTGTTCACTCCAGCTCAGGGTCTTTGGGTCCCTCCTGCCTCACCAGAACCTCTTGGAGGCCCTGAATTCCCATCCCTTTGCCCTCCCCACACCCTTTGTTCCCTGCACCCTTGTTGCCCCACAGCCCCATATGTTCCAATCCAGAACCATGATTTGTTCTCCTTTCCAAGGCACTCCTGCAAAGAACTGAAAATGATCTCTGGGAGGTGAGTGTGCGGTGGAATTGGAGGGCATCCCCTCAGGGAATTGTTTATTCCCCCCATCTCTTGCTGGCACCAGGCACATCCCAGTGCCCAGTGAGGTCTCCTGATCTCTCTGCAGATGGATTTAGACAATGTCACAATCCTGAAGACGCCACTGGTTGGTACCACAAGTTCTGCCAGTATCAGACCCTCCCTTTGCATGGCCACTGCACTCCAGGCTATCCCAGTCTGTCCCAGCACAGCCCAGTGCACCCCTACTGACGCCCCAGACAACACCCCTGCCATTTGGAGTTTTGCCAGGGAAATCCCTTGACCAGGACCCCCCATTGCCTTCCCATCCCTGTCCCCCAGGACCCCCTGGATGACCCAGGGTGCAGCCCCTGCCCCAGCTGTGCCTCCGGGCCAGGACCCCAGAGCTTCTGGGCAGGAGCACAGCAGCTCCTGCACCCCATTGCTCCCACAGGCCCCTTCCCCAGGATCCCCTCACTTTCCCCTTTCTCCCCAGTCCAGCCTAGTCCAGTGCATCCAGTGTGTCTCTAATAAGTCATTTCTGGACTCTGCTGTGGCCTGAAGATCCCAGCTATGTGGCTGATCGTATTGCCCATGACCCCATTGTTCTGCCAGTGCAATATCTGGGGCTGGGGTCAGCTCTAGAGTGTCCTCCAGGGAAAGCTCTGGGAGGGGAAGAGCACTGGGAGATGCAGGGATCTGGCTCTGGGGCACTGTTGGAGGATGGATTGTGTTGAAGTAGGGATACAATTGTCTTGGGCTCCCTGCCCAACCCCTTGTTTCCCTTCGTCAGTGTGCCAAGTCCGGCGGAGGAGTCCTGGTGAAGGAGCAAGCGGCAGGACGGGAAGGCACCAGGACGGGATACCGCGCGCACCCCTCCTGGCCTCCCCATCGCTGACTGCCATGCCTGCGGACAAGACACAAGGGGCACAAGACAAAACTGCTCGGGCCGGCCCAGCCCAGCCTGGCCCTGCGCCGAGAGACACCAGGTCTACCTTCCCACCTGGAGACAGCAGCGGACGGATCCCCTTTACAGTGCGCATGCGCGCAGTGAAGGGAAACCCGCCCGCGCCTGCGCAGCCAAGGCCCCGCCCTGCGTATTGGGCCTGGGACCCGCGCAGAGGAGGGCGCGAGGGCAGGCCGTGCTGGCGAGGGCACCCCGCGGAACTGGGGCCCCCTGTCGGCCCTGCTGGCCGGGAGAGGCCGAGGAGGAGGAAGGAGGAGGAAGGGCCGCCACACCCGCACGCCGGAGTGTCGGGCCGCCCACAAAAGCTTGTGTCGAGGGCTGATTCTCAGTAGATCGCAGCGAGGGAGTGAAGCACGGAAATAAACTTAACAACCTATAAAGTTGTGGAGTAGGTACGTATTTTATTCAGCGCTGGACGCAGGGGGAGAGCATCTTCTCAAATCCTGCGTACCTTACATGATTACTAATCTTCTATTTATCTAGGAAGTTCATGCATATTCTAAATCGCCTATACATATTGATTATCTGCCCCGCCTGTTCCCCCCTCCGTATGGAAATCAGTTGCATATTCATTGCGGCTGCGTAGTTTATTGGGTCGGTGGTCTCTAAATGACTCGGTGGGCTGAAAATGATGAAGAACAGCAGTCTTCCTCGCTGTTGAACTTTTCACCTTGTCTTTCTACGCATGCGCTTTAGTCTCTTGATTGTGATATTTTGCAGACTCTGCACTTTTACGAAGAGCGACCCCCTTCATTTTGCAAGCCCAGCAAAATCTATAAATCAGGAGTCTCTTATCGTGCATTCCTTTCCTTATAAGCACACAGTAACTGATACCATGTGTTCTACTCTTCATTCTATTTAACCCTTAAATCCCCTGTTTCAGTCCCCCCTTTTCTAGAAAATTAGTGAATTCTTTTACTTAATACAAGATTTCTTTTTCTCCATTCCTACGATATGTATCTCTTAATGCCTTACCATGTACTCTGGACAATGAAGTTAGTATTGCCATCCGTTGTAGCATCTTCCAATTCCAAATAAGTAGTACAAAAGACAGCAGTAAGCTTAGACTAACTAAAACCGATAGCACAATTACTGGATGACATAATGTATTCAAAATTCCAGTTGCAGTTGGGGACCACCCGAAAAGGGCATCCCACCAATTGTGGCTTGTATCCTGCTTAACCCTTTGTAAGACTCTATTTATTTCTTGGACATCATGATGAACAGTGACTAAAGTCTTTTTCCCGCTCTCTCTGATTTCTTCCAAAATTTTTGCTAAGTCTTGATGTTTTACCAGTTGCTTTACCAATGTAAGGTTCATTCCAATGGGCGTAGGTGACAGTTCGTGGTATGTCATGTAGTTAGACCTTATCAGCTGGTGGGAAATTCTAACGAAATTACAAATACAGAAGTTAGAGTTATTCTTAACAGGCAGGGTTACATTCTCATTGTCTATGTTTACAAAAACACAAGCGGTTCTTAAACATACACATCCTCGACCAGTATATATAAGCATAGTCTTTTGATCAGCATCTGGATGAATTTCAAAGTGGCATACACCCTGCTCGGTGTCAACGCATACGTCTCGAGCATCAATTGTATTGCTTTCACAGATAAACCCTTGTTGTTCTCGAGTAACACAGGATTCTACATTCACAGTTTGCCATTTCCCATTTACTGTCCAGGCCCACGCCCTATGCTCTGAGGGATACAACACCGTCCCCTCATGGTTGAGTCCCAATGCAATGATGGGGTGAATAGCATAAACTGTGGCATTACGTATGGTAAGCACAAAGGTAGTGGCCATATTAGCAACAGGATCATAGGTGAAATTTACTAGAGTCCACCAGGATTGGAATTTTCTTTCAAAATCATTAGCATTGTCCCAAACAGCTTTTCGGACCTCCATCGGAAAAGTGCCTTCACTCCCTTCTCTTATAGCCAAGGCAGCTGTGGATTGGATCCATAACTGCGCTTGTATACAACTGAAAGCTAAAGACACATTATCTTGGACAGTGCTAAGTGCGTCTATTATTAACTTATGGTCCTGGTCCTCAGCCTTTTCCCAGTTCGGTAATACCTTTGAAACCTGCCACTGACTATTTCCTAATGCCAATAAAGATGATTGTAGGGCTGATTTTGGGTCCATGTTTGGTTTTTTAGTGCAGATGTTAGGTGTTTTTCTGGCCATTATAGGTGCAATTTCTGGGGGATTTCTGTGTATCTTAGTGCGAATTTTTAGGCATTTTCCTGGGTTGCTAAGGTTCACTTTTCCTGGATTTTTTCCTGATGTTTTCCCCAATAATGCCAGTGGCCTTCTTGTCAGCTCCACATCATCCCAGTCTGAGTTTCCTTTTGGAGCTGGATATAATCACCCTGTCTATCACTCATTAGGTTGGATCTGTAGCACCTTCCAACTGAGCAGATCTTCTGAGCTCTCCAAGTGATTTGGCTCCAACCTCCCTGTGGTGAGAAGCCCCATCCAAGCCACAGGGCTCTCCTTCCACACTGCTCAGAGGAGGCTTTGCAGCTCCCCATGACAGCATTTGGAGCAGCCCAGCTTCCAGAAGCTGTAATGGAGCCAGGAGAAGCTTTCTCAGCAAGGATAAATTTGCCAAAATCAAGATTCCAGACTATTTACAAATTCAAGCCAAATTATTTTTCCCAGGCAAAAGTCCTGCAGAATCTGGGTGGAGAGATTGCTGGAGCAACTGGTGAAGCCCTGTTTTACTGGAGATGTCAGTGGCTGCACCATCCTGCCCCTGCAAACCCACAGGATACCTTCAACCCCAAGCTGTAGCCCATTGAGACAATCTGAGGGTCCTTAAAATCCATGCACCACTGCTTAAACTTGAACCACTTCTCCCCTGCCATAGCAACAAGGCTGGTATCTTGACAGGGCTCAGGGCTCTGTGGTATCCTGATAGAGCTGTTCAGCCACGTGTGAAGCACTTAAGTAACCACTAAGGTGATGCTGGTAACAGCTCAAGCTGATAGTGCAGAACATTCACTCAGAACAGAGAAAAAAATGAAGAACCCTTCTCTTTTTCATTACTCATGCAGAATTGTCCTGATGTGGGCAGACAGATGCAGAAAAGCATTCTCCCAACTCCAGCCTCTGTCTGTGATCTCCCTGGACAGGCCTCTAAGGCAGCATCCTGGTCCATGTTTCCTACTGGGAGACATATAAGTGGGAAGGTTATGAAGAACTGAACTCTTTTTATGATTTATGATTTTTATGACAAAGGCACTGCACGTTTTCCATCTAGGAAAAGAGTTGGGGAACTATTTTGAAACATAGTCCTGGAGGTAAACAGCTGGGCTTGGTATTTCTGTGTGGAAATAGAAGAATAGCTCTTCTGATTTTTCTCTGATGTTTCTCCCATAGCTGTTTGTGTGTTCCTGACTTCCGTTTACGTCAGGGACGTGTGGCTCGGAGCTCAGCAGCCAGATATGTTACTGACCCACGTCAGGTTGGTCTGCACTAGTGCAGGTGATGAATTGCAGGATGGCTTGGGAACTCGGAAACAAGGAGAAGAAACTATTACGTCTCTTTGTAAAAAGATTTGGCTACGTCAGGGCATTAATTCAAGGAACTAACACTTCATCTTTAACATTCTGTGCTCTGCCATCCTCACTGTGAGCCCTGAAAGCCTCCTGGGCTGTTCTCATACAGACCTAACTTGTGTGGTCAAAAAATCTTATTTTTGTTTGGACAAAAAGATTTTATTACTGTGTGCAAACTCATGGGGAAGATTTATTCAACATCTCTCAGTGGGACATTAAAGCTCCACTTTCCCTTTTCTTGAACAGTCTGAGACACAATATTACTTTATATCATTTTTATTACAGGCTTTTAAAACTTTTTGAAGAACCAGAAAGACTGTTTGTGCATGTGTGTGTCATTAATGTCCATCCTCTCTCCAGTGTAGTATGGGAAAAAAGGCTGCAGAGCTTCCTACAAGGGGCTGTAAGTGCAAATAATGAGGAGCCAGAGGTTTAGTCATGATGATTTACTATTTCTTAAAAGAACCTGATTGATTTCATGATAGCAAAACCAGTATGAATAGAAGACTGAACTCAGGAATCATGATGGTCTTCTTTGGTTTAAAAAGCTTTAGTGGGTTTTGGACATTTATATGGAGACATGGTTTATTTTTATTCCTCTTTTATTAAATTAAAAAAAAAAGCCCTGATCTGTCACTGCTGCTGTGGTGTGTGACAAAAGACCATCTTCCCTCCACTTGGAAGAGGTGAGAGATGGAACTGAACCCCAAAGGATTTTCTGCTCACTGATTATACCTGAGTTTTAATGGGAATTCTCTGCAAAATCTGATCAATTGTTCTTGACTGTGGCCGTGAGGGGAGTCGAACATGCCAGCCCAGATCTGCAAACGTGCAGTGCCAGAAGGAGAACCTTTGGAATGTAAACCAGGATTTATTCAGTGACTCACGAGTGCCTGCTGAGCCCAGGTCCTCTGTACAAACACTGTACAGGGAAAAGGCAGGACTGCACATTCCTCGTGGTATGAATTGAGTTGGGGGGGGTTAAATTAAAACGAGATGCAAAGGAGGGAATTGCTTTTACCTGTAAATATTCCTGTGCTAAAGGAGCCCTGCCCAGTCTGGCTGCTGGCCAGTGCTCCTCCCTGCCCGTCCCCTCTCTTGGTGAGCCTCTGTCCTGCTGGCCGTGCCTCTCTGTCTCCGTCCCTGTGCTGCTCCTCGGCCGTGTTTGCCCGCCCCGGCACGTGCCGTGATCGTTTCCTCTGCGGCTTCTTGTTTGCCTCTTTGTCTCTGTATCCCTCAGTCCTTGCTGTGTGTTTGGCACTGTGTCTCTTTCTGCGTCCTTCTCTGTGCCTCACTCGTGTTCCTGTTTTATTCTCTGTGTCTCTGTGGAGCTCCCCGTGCCCTTGGTTCCCATGGGTGTGTCCCGTTTGCTGTCCCTGTTCTTTTTAATCCCTCTCTGTGTGCGGCCCATTCACCATCCCAGGTGTTTTTGGTTTTGGTTTTTTATTTTTTCCATTTCATCCTGCACCTTGATCTTCATTTTCTTGCTGTGTCCTCTCTGCTGGTGCTCCTTCTTTCTGCCTCTTGTCGCCTGTGTCTGCGGGGCTGAGAAGGAACTTCAGCCCTTCTGGGGGCTGTCCCCCACTTCCTTGTGTCAGCAGAGTCCCTTTTTGGGGGGATGGACCGTGGGAAGGGCTCGAATAAAGTGCCGTGCTCCTGCCGGGGCTGTTGGAGTCGTTCTTTGGGGGTGAGGAAAAAAGGCTGAGGTGGGGAGGGGGTGCAGGCTCGGGGGCTCCCGTGTCATTTGGGGCACGCCAAGGTCCCCGGGCGAGGGAGCCACGCTGCGGTGAAGGAGCAGGTGAGTGGAGAATGGGGGATCGTGCCGGGTGCCCTCCCCCAGAGGGACCCAAGGGTGCCAGAACATTCACAGGGAGGGCTTGGTGTAGAATATAGGAAAAATAGAAATATAAAAACCACCTAAATATAGTTTAAAATAAATATTTTATGGGTTTTATTTGGCAAAGGCAGATGTTTTTTATAAATAATGTAAGCAAAATAAATATACAAATATACAATAAGTATATAAAGACATATAAAATTAGAAGTATATATGCATATATAAATATATCGTTAAATATATATGTAGGATATAAATAATATATATATTCTTATGTTATAATATATTCATAGTATAGGTATATGAATTACAGATATAAATATGAAAAATATAAAGAGAAACATTTCAATATAGTTTAAAATAAAAGGGTTTTTTTGTTTGTATTTGGTTAGAGGTGGAGATTTTAAATAAATAAAATTAGAAACATACACATATATAATATATAAAGATATAGATATACATAAGATAGAAATTAATTTTAGCAATATAAAGATTATGTATACAATAAATAATAAAAATAATATTGTATATAGGTTATAATACAGTCTTAATTGAATATATAAAATATAGATTATAAGTATGAAAATAAATTAAATATTAATGAATAGATTTTTATTTAAAGGGGTTTTTTATTATTTGGTTAGAGACAGGGGTTCTTTTAGTTTTGGTCGGGGTTTTTTGGGGCATTCATTTAGGAGTATTTTTTGAAGGGATGGGACTCGTTGCTTTTTGCCTTCGCTTCTCTCTCTGCCCCCAAAGGCCCCCAGCCCCGGGCTGAGTTCATCGGCAGTGCTGCCGCCTTGTGGGCACAGCGCGGTACTGCAGCGGCCCCCGAGCCGGCGCCTGGCAGTGCTGCCGCCTTGCGCCTTCTTGTGGGCGGGGCCTCTCCCCTGGGGGCAGAACCTCCTCACTGGTGGGCGGGGTTCTCCCGGGGAGCGTGCCCTCCTCACCGGCAGGCGTGGCTTCTCCCCGGGGGCGTGGCCTTCTCCCCGCTAGGCAGAATCTCTCTTCTGAATGGGCGTGGCTTCTCCTGGAGCGAGGCTGCCTCCCCCTGTGGGCGGGGCTTCTCCCGCAGGGGACGTGACTTCCTCACCAGTGGGCATGGCCCATTCCCGGGGAGGCGGGGCCTCCACTCAGGGGCGTGGCCTCCTCACCGGTGGGCAGAGCTGCCACCCGGGGCGTGGCCTCTTCCCCGATGGGCGTGACCTCTTCTCGGGTGGGTGGGGCTTCTGGGGGGGCATGGCCTCCTCCTCAGTGGGCATTGCCTCCCTTCTGAGTGGGCAGGGCTTTTCATCGGGGGTGGTCTCCTTCCCTGGTGGGTGGGGCTTCTTTCCGGGGGAGTGGGCTCCTCCCCACTGAGCAGGACTTCTCCCGGGCGGGGGGTAGCCTCCTCACTGGTGGGCATGGCCTCCTTCTGGGGTGAGCAGGGCTTCTTCCTGGGGGCGTGGCCTCATTGCCAGTGGGCGTGGGTTCTCCCTGGGGTGGGGCCTCCCCTTGGGGCGGGGCCTCTCCTCCCCTGGGGGGCAGGGCTGCTCATTAGGGTCCCTATATAGTATATATCAAAAGAAGAAAAACACTGTATGTTTGGTGCAGCAGTAGAAAATTTCAGGCTCCAAGGAGGTAAATTTTTTTATTTAAATGTTTAAAAGTTTTTAAAATTTTTTAATTAAGAGAAAGGGAAATAGAGGAAGAGAGACAGAGAAAGAAAGAGTTAGAGCAAGAAATAGGGGGAAATACAGTGAGAGGGAAGTAGAGTTAGAGGGAAAGAGAGAGAGAGAGAAAGAAATAGAGTTAGAGAAACAGAAGGGGACAGAAAGAAATAGAGGGAAAGAGAGTTAGAGGAACAGAGCGGGAGAGAAAGAGAGAGAAATAGAGTTAGGGAAACAGAGGGAGAGAGAAAGAGAAGGAAATAGAGGAACAGAAGGAGAGAAAGAAATAGAGGAAAATAGAGTTAGAGAAACAGAGGGAGAGAGCAAGAAAGAGCAGCAGGAAGCAGGTCCATTACACTGTGCAGCCCTTTGCTTTCCAAAGGTGGCAACAACTTAGAAAGAATTTGCAGTTTCACGGAGGCCTCGTGCGACGCTCCGGCGTCCTGAATCCCAGTGCAGAGCTCCTTCCACAGGGCTTTCCTCAGGACAGGTGTGACAGCCGAGACAACTGCTGGGAGAGCAGAGGGCACAGGTTCCACCAGCTGCAGCTGTTAATCAACAACACACTAATCCCAAATCACTTTCTAATCCAGGCCCAGACTACTCAGTTTGTAGGAAACGATGCTACAGCAGCTGCTAATCTGTTACTGAGAAGTGCTCCAGAGAGGCTCACTTCTTTACCCATCTGCTACTTCCCAGGGTGCTGACAAGGTCTTATCACTGCTTGACCTTGCAGGTAGAGCTACAGCCCCAGTCAGCCCATTGCCATTGCTACTTACATTTCCGGGCAAAAAGAGAAATGAAATTCAAGTGATCCTGTTCTATCCAGTTGAATCCTAACTCATCATTTGCTGGTAGAGAATTTAACACACTTGTCCATAGCTGTAATGCTGCTGTGGGTTTAGAAAGTTCTGGACAGCCAGCTTAGGAGAGCATTACTGTAGCCAGCCCACAGCTGGAGATTTGTTTCAGAAAGAAAATCTTTGGACTCTGCAAAAGTGAAAGCTCAGTTTCTGCAAAAACCATCTGGCTGTGGCATTGCACGCTCCAGACACTCTTCTATCCTTGCCTGAGCAAAAGGTTTTATCTCCTGTACTAAACCAGGAGAAGCACAATGACAGATTTCCACATGCACTAAGCATTAAGCAAGGGCTTCAAAAGAGAAATCTGGGTAGCAGTAACTGTAAGAGCACTTGGCTTCAATCTAACAGGCAAGCCTCAGAACAGCTCTTCACCTTTAGTGCTGCAGAGGTACTTCCAAGACAGTCACTAGAGGTCAGACATCTAGGTCTTATCACCTTTATCTGTGGTGTGAACATGGCCAGCCCTTAAGGCCAGCAGATCCTGAACAGGGAATGTGGCCTCCTGCATCACTGGCAGGGCTCAGCGTGCCTTTACCTGCGGAAGGTCGCTGAAACCATACAGGTCTCTGCATTGCAAATGCACATGAACGAGTGGAAGAAAGCTCTCCATGTGTTTCCTCAGGTACTTCCCAGTGGCACTGCTCAGACACCAGAGCTCGAACTGCAGCAGGTGAGTCCTGGAGTGCTGGATCAGCATGGCCACAATGGCCAGGGAGGTGTGTGAGCACTGGGCAAGACAGTGAGCCTGCACCTCGACACCAGCTGCGAGAGCAAGGACTGGCTCACTCTGGAGAGCCTGAAGGAAAACTCGCTCCAAATCTTTGCTGGCCGATGCTGACATCAATTTCCCCAAAGCCTTAACGTGCTCTGCAGACAGCAGAAGTTCTCCTTGCTGGGGATGTCTTTGGTAGCTGTCTGTAAAGAGCTGTACCAAAATTTGTCCACAGAAGCTTAACTGCTTCCCTATTTTAGGGGATTTTTCAGATTTCTGAGAAGCCAAGCTCATTTCAGGAAGTTGCAGCATGCTTAAAGTGATCTCCTTCAGCTGATCTGCAGTTATGTACATGTGCAGCTCCTCCAGAGCCTGCAGCTGGTGAGAGTTCCTGGGACAGACCTGGCTTCCGTCCTTCCCCACAGTCAGCAGCTCTTCCAGGACACTTTTGGTGATGGCTCTGAAATACTCGGACAAGACGTGTCTGTGATCCCTTGGGGTGCTCTGAAGGACGGGGGCGCCTGTTTTCAGCAGCTGGAGCACCCCAGAATTGAGGTGAGCTGACAGGAGCTTCACAGTGACAGGGTTCAGACCAGGCTGAGGAATGGAGCACAGCTCCAACACCAGGAACCAGCTCTCCAGTGTAGGATGTCTGAAAATCAAGTGAGTGTATCCTCCAGGGTCTGTAACAAACAGAGGTAACAGTATCACTGAATGGATAATCACGGTGCAGGGTAAAAAATAAACTCATTCATCTGCCTATTTTCCACGGCTTGTCAGTTACAATTATTGAACATGAAATTGTCTACTAGCTGGCCAGAGGATAAAAAATATTAATGAATTACAAGCACGTAAATATCATTCTCCCAACATTTATGCTGTGGGATTTAAGCTGTTGTACTGAACACTCTGGACACGTCTAAGCTCGTCTGCAGAGGAAAACTGATTATTCTGGGGATCATCAACACACTCTAATCTCCACAAATTCACAGAACAGATGAAAGGAGGAAAAATTCCCTCCTCAAGTACATAATTTTCAATCAGGCTTTACACAGGGCTGAGGGAATGCATTTTTTTCTGCAAAGGTGATCTCATTTGGGACTTCTCCTGACTGTGTTCCAGCTCAGGGGTGGGACTGTGGGTGGTGCAGCTGGGTCACATCTCCAGACAGTAGTTTAGCAACCTCATGCTCTACCTTCCTAAGTTCTCCTCCAAGAGCTTAACAACACTTCTCTGATCAGCAAAACTATTCCCTAGAGAATCAGCCAAACCCAAGTTTACTAACAGGTACCTCTGTATGCAGGGATTTGGTACCTTGTCATTTGAAGACACTTCTGTCATCAGAGGCTCCTCATCCATAAAGAGATCCCATCAGCTTGATGCTCCTCCTGTTTCTGCTGCTGCTCCGGCTTTATTTGATTGCCCCGGCACAACAAGATGCTCAGCAGGTCCACACAGAGGTCAACAAGTTGAGGACCCAAAGTTTTACCAAGCTATGAAAATAAAGACATCTTGGAAGTGAAGAAAAGAGGAGGATGGGAGCAGAAGGGTAATTACAAGAGCAATAGGAGTTAACTAAGAACTACTTAGATTACAACCTCTTCTGGGGGAAGGAAACAC
Organism: Luscinia luscinia; assembly: GCA_034336685.1. Classification (NCBI taxonomy): domain Eukaryota; kingdom Metazoa; phylum Chordata; class Aves; order Passeriformes; family Muscicapidae; genus Luscinia; species Luscinia luscinia. Next base: position 27,144 of record JAKWBO010000185.1, on the reverse strand, counting down.
TTCCCTATGTAGAAATCCAATCCTAAGAAAAGTCTCAAGTTGCCAAATAAATAGTGATAGAATTTAATTTATATTGTGACATTTGGAAGTACATAGGCCAGTGAATTTTACTCTCTGCAAAGGCTTCTTAGGAAGACCCACGAGCTGGATTAAAATCTCGAGTGTATTTGCACTCACACCGACCAGCAAGGTAACCCGTGCAAAGTAAATTCCAGGCTCCTCAATAAAAACTGGCATTTGTTTACAAATTACATGCAGTTTTGTACAGTGCTGTGTAGGCTCGGAGACAAGTACAGAAAAAAGAACTACATAACTGGAACCTAAGTTTCACCAGATAAGTCATTTGTACATTCTACATGAAAATAAACTAAACATAACCACAATATTATTACAGTATTACTCTTACACTGCTGAAGTTCTCCGCTGTGGATTTCAGGTATAAGAGCACATGCAACAAAAGCTGGTCAGGTGGGAGCCAGAAAGCCAATTTTGTCTGAACACCATCTTCCAGTAGGGTATTGCTTCCTCTTTCAAAGGCTCTCTTTAGCAAAGTGGTAAATACAGAATCCAGTGGCACAGCAGGTTCTTCGCTTACCTCCTCGTGATTTTTAAACTGTTTAAAGTGGAAAAAAAGGATAAGAGAAAAACAGTGATGAATATGAAACAAAAATCACCTCAGCTACCCATGTTTTGAGATGAGCTCTGAGCTGAACCCACGGTGATGCTCCAGGAGCACAAGTGTGCAGTCCTGCTAGAACAGAGCTGTCCAGCAGTGCCCCCGGGGAATCTGTAGTGTTCACTGCTGGCCAAAGAGAAAAACTCACCAAACCCAGCCCAGGGCGCCTGTGATCCCCAACCCACCCAGGAATAACTCCAGGCACTCTGAACTGAGGCCACTGTGCGCATCAGGCTCTGCTGTGCCTGGTGAGGAGTCTGTGTGTGACCCACCCCTGAGCCCCGGAATCACCTCCCAAACACCACAGAGACCTCCTGTGTCATCAGAGAAAAGCCCTGGAGCAAATTTGTGTCCCAACGCGATCAACAAGAAATACAGAATTAGCTCGACAGAAATGCTCTTTCTGATAGAAATGTAACCGCTATAAACTGTGAGGTTTTTATAGGAATACTGGCTCAAGAATTCAGTGACTTCAGGTATTCCATACCACACGTTCCTGAGATTGCTGGGGTATCCAGAGTTTATAGTACTGGTTAAACTGGTAGAGCTGAGGATACTTAGCAGCTTTCAGGGACTCGAGATCTTTATCATAGAGCTGGAACATCAAGCAGAGAGCAAAGGGTTCTCTCTGAGAGTGCAGGAGCTCAGTGAAAACAGCAACAAGGTACTCCACTATGGGTGCTCTTAGAAAAGCAAAAACAAATTTAGCCATTGACATGAGCACAGACACTGGGGCAACCCTCCTTACTTTGGGCCTTGGCAGCAGCCCACAGAGCATCATTCAGAAAAGTACTGAGTAAGATCAAGAAGTGTTTGCAGTGACCTAGACAAGTGTTCCTGACCACTGAGGTACCTGAAAAATCCTCCACACATTAGTTCATGCTGTAGTAAATAATCCATCCGCATTGTGCTGTGCTAAACATGCCTGCATTTTAACAGGAGAAGCCCCCTGCCAAGCACCACCTCAGAAAAGAACTGATGTGTACTGGGGGGCACAAACCCCAGTTAACATGTACAAGTGAAACAGAATTTTCTTTCAGTCCATCCCAGGTGCTAGTTGACCACCAAATACACACAGAGAAAGTAGTGACGTTCTGTGGGGTTGGCAAATCCTGCTCCAAGCACAACTGATGGCCCTGTGACTCCCCTGTGACTTTCCTCAAGGAGCTGGTAGAACTTTGCAATATTTGCCACCAGAGCTTCATTTCTGAAGAAGCTTTCTCTGGAAAATGCATCCATTTCCTACTTAACAGCGCAGTCCTCTCTCCCTGATCTCAGGAAGAGCTGCCTACAGCCATGGAAACCACCTTCCTTTCCTGATGGCCACACTGTCCTAAAAACACTGTGGCAGAAGCCAGATGGTCCATGCAGGGACAGTGTCTCTTCTCTTTAGGGTCAGGGAAAAAGGGCAGAAGCACCTACAGAGCTTCAATGCCTCTCTTGAGCAGTAAACACCATGGATCTGCACCTCCTTCTGCTTGCAGGGAAGATAATAAATCATCTCAAGGCAAAAAAATGATAAACGGTAAAAAAATTATTAAAAATGGGTAAAAATGATGTCCCTTTCACTCCACTGGTAGAAATGACACAATACCATAAAAACCTGTACCTGTTCCATTTTCAGACTGAAGCAACAGTATATTCCTGGCTTCTAATGCAGCAGGGAAGGGAAACTTTTGGATAATCATGTCTTCATTTAAGGATTTCTTCATGAAAGCCATCATTGCCCTCAATCAGGACATCCACCATATCCAGGACATCTAAAAAATTAAGACAAAAAATCTAAGCAGAGGATCCTGACTACCCGGAAAAACAACAGAGGTAGAATGCAACACTCCAAGAATACAAGGCATCTTTTTAATTTATGTAAAAAAAAAAAAAAAATAAAAAGGATGAAAGCCACATTTGTCACACAATACTACGTTAAGTGCAACACAAAGATCACAGCTGAACCTTCACTCTGCCTTTCCAGCACAGAGAAGCTGCGGCTCCTTCTGGATCCCTGAAGTGCCCAAATCCAGGTTGGACACTGGGGCTTGGAGCACCCCGGGCTACTGAAAGGTGTCCCTGCTCACGGCAGAGAGTGGAACAGGACGAGCTTTAAGGAGCCTTCCCACCCAAACCATGCCGGGATTCCATGATTCTGTGAACAGACCCAGGCAGAAGGGCTAAATTTCCATTTTAGTTCAAAAATGCTGCTGCAAGGGCATGAGGAGGGATTTCAAATGCTGTTAAAGTGGCGCGGCCACCTCAGAAATTACTTACAGGTGTAAAGAATTCTCTGTCTGCGCTGGAAAAATTCCCCGGCAGCGCCGGGAGCGGGCTCGGAGGTTCTGCGGGGCGGCACGGCGGTCCCTGCGCCCCGGCCGGTTCCGGTGAGCACGGGAAACCGCCGCCGCCTCCATCCCGCGACGGCTGGCGGCACGCCCCGGCCCCGTCCAGAGCCCCGGCAGGAGCCCGGAGCAGCAGCGGCAGCGCCACGCTCGGCTCCAGCGCCCGCCCCGAGCCCCACACTCCGCTTGTCGAGGGAGTGGTGGCACGGGCTTATGATGGGATCCCAAGCCGGCATCGCCAGCACCGACCCAGGAGCCCCGGTCCCACCGGGCGACCCCACCTCAGCGGCCCGGGCTCCACCCCACGGCCCTGACGTCATCGCGCCGCTCTCCTCGGCCACAGCGACGCCCCGCCTCTGCATCAGAGCGACGGCCCGCCCTGTCTGTCACAGCGATGGCCCCGCCCCGCATCACAGCACTGGCCCCGGCCTGCCTGTCGCAGCGACGGCCCCACCCCGCCTCACAGTGTCGGCACTCGCCCCACTGTCACCGGCTGATGCTTTTTCCTGATGCTTTCCCATCGATCCTTGGTATTTTTGGCAGATTGTAGATGGTTTTGTACAGATTCCAGGAGTTTTTGGGCCATTTGCGCCATTTTAGGGTTTTTGGGCCATTTTAAGTCTCATTTCCTTTGGAAGTTTTGCCTGTTATTTTCCAGTTTTTCCTTAGAAATCCCCAGGACACTCACTGGGGTTTTTGGGGCAGATATTAGGAGTTTTTCTGGCCATTCTTGGTGCAATTTCTGGGGATTTCTGTGTTTCTTAGTGGGAATTTTTAGGCATTTTCCTGGGTTGCTAAGGTTCAATTTTATGCTGGATTTTTCCTGATGTTTTCCCCAATAATGCTTGGAATTTTGACCGGTTTTGGGCTGTTTCAGTGTTGATTTTAGGACTATTTCTGGCCATTTCATATGGATTTTGAGGGATTTTTGTTTCTTAGTGCCAATTTTGTTAGGCTGATTTTCCCTGGATTTTTCCTGATGCTTTCCCATCGATCCTTGGTATTTTGGCAGATTGTAGATGGTTTTTGTACAGATTCCAGGAGTTTTGGGCCATTTTGCGCCATTTTAGGGGTTTTGGGCCATTTTAAGTCTCATTTCCTTTGGAAGTTTTGCCCCAGTTATTTTTCCAGTTTTTCCTTAGAAATCCCAGGACACTCACTGGGTTTTTGGGGCCAGATATTAGGAGTTTTTCTGGCCATTCTTTGTGCAATTTCTTGTGGATTTTTGTGTTTCTCAGTGCGAATTGGAAAGGATTTTTCCTCTTTTAAAGGCAGAGTTTTCCTGGGTTTTTCCAGATGTTTTCCCCAATAATGCCTGCAATTTTGCTAGCTTTGGGGTGTTCCAGTGCAACTTTTGGCAATGTTGGGCCCATTTTCCTTGGATTCTTAGGGGATTTTTCCTTTCTTAGTGCCAATTGTCAGGGACTTTTCTGGTTTTGTTAGGCTCAATTTTTCCTGCATTTTTCCTGATGCTTTTCCCAGCAGTCCTTGGAGTTTTGGCCGAGTTTTAGGTGTTTTAGTATGGATTTCAGGAGTTTTTGGGCCATTGTTCGTGTCATTTCCAGGCTTTTGGGCCATTTTAAGTCACATTTCCTCTGGATATTTTTTCCGCTCACTTCGCCAGGTTTTCTTCAGAAATTCCAGGAATCTCACTGGATTTTGGGGCCATGTTTGGTTTTTAGTGCAGATGTTAGGACGTTTTTCTGGCCATTTTTGGTGCAATTTCTGGGGGATTTCTGTGTTTCTTAGTGGGAATTTTTAGGCATTTTCCTGGGTTGCTAAGGTTCAATTTTATGCTGGATTTTTTCCTGATGTTTTCCCCAATAATGCTTGGAATTTTGACCGGTTTGGGCTGTTTCCAGTGTTGAATTTTAGGACTATTTCTGGCCATATTCATATGGATTTTGAGGGATTTTTCATTCTTACTGCCTAATTTTGTTAGGCTGAATTTTCCTGGATTTTTCCTGATGCTTTCCCATCGATCCTTGGTATCTTGGAAGATGGCTGATGGTGTCTGTACAGATTCCAAGAGGTTTTTGGGCCATTTTTGCACCTTTTACACTTTTGAAGCATTTTTGCCCCAGTTTTTCCCAGTTTTTCCTTAGAAATGCCGCTCACTTCACTGGGGTTTTTGGGGCCAGATATTAAAGTTTTTCTGGCCATTCTTTGCGCACTTCTGGGGATTTCTGTGTTTCTTAGTGGGATTTTTAGGCATTTTTCCTGGTCTGCTACGTTCAATTTTATGCTGACTTTTCTGATGTTTTCCAATAATGCTTAGAATTTTTGACTGAATTGGGGCTGTTTCGAGTGTTGATTTTAGAATTATTTCTGGCCATTTCTATGATTTTGAGGGATTTTTCATTCCCAGTGCCTCATTTTGTTAGGTTGATTTTTCCTGATGCTTTCCCACGATCCTTGGTATCTGAAAGATTGTAGATGGTTTTTGTACAGATTCCAGGAGTTTTTGGGCCATTTTGCGCCTACTTTAGGGCTTTTGGGCCATTTTAAGTCTCATTTCTGAAGTTTTGCTCTGTTATTTTCCAGTTTTTCCTTAGAAACTCTATGACACTCACTGGGTTTTTGAGGCAGTATTAGGAGTTTTTCTGGCCACTTTTGGTGCAATTTCATGGGGATTTCTGTGTTTCTTAGTGGGAATTTTTAGGCATTTTCCTGGGTTGCTAAGGTTTAATTTTATGCCGAATATTTTTCCTGATGTTTTCCTCAACAATGCTTGGAATTTTGGCTGGTCTGGTCTGTTTCAGTGTTGGATTTTGACTATTTCTGGCCATTTCATATGGATTTTGAGGATTTTTCGTTACTTAGCGCCATTTTGTTTTGGCTGATTTTCCGGGATTTTTCCTGATGCTTTTCCCATCGATCCTGGTATCTTGGAAGATGGTAGATGGTTCTTGTACAGATTCCAAGAGGTTTTGGGCCATTTCTTGCACTTTACGCTTTTGGGCCATTTTAAGTCTCATTTCCTGTGGAAGTTTTGTCCAGTTTTTTCCAGTTTTTCCTTAGAAATGCCGGCTCACTCACTGGGGTTTTTGGGGCCAGATATTCAAAGTTTTTCTGGCCATTCTTTGCGCAATTTCTGGGGATTTCTGTGTTTCTTAGTGGGAATTTTTAGGCATTTTCCTGGGTTGCTAAGGTTCAATTTTATGCTGGATTTTTTCTGATGTTTTCCCCAATAATGCTTGGAATTTTGACTGGTTTTGGGGCTGTTTCAGTGTTGATTTTGAGAATTATTTCTGGCCATTTTTAATGGATTTTGACGGGGATTTTTCGTTGATTAGTCTCTTTTGTTTCAGCTGATTTTCCCTGGATTTTTCCTGATGCTTTCTATAGATCCTTGGTATTTTGGCAGATAGTAGATGGTTTTGTACAGATTCCAAGAGGTTTTTGGGCCATTTTGTGACAACTCATTTTAGGGTTCTGGGCCATTTCAGTCTCATTTCCTTTGTAAGTTTTGCCCTGTTATTTTCCAGTTTTTCTTAGAATCCTAGTGACTCCCACTGGGGTTTTTGAGGCAGATATTAGGAGTTTTTCTGGCCATTTTGGTGCAATTTCATGATTTCTGTGTTCTTAGTGGGAATTTTTAGGCATTTTCCTGGTTTTGCTAGGTTCACTTTTCCTGGATATTTTCCTGATGTTTTCCCCAATAATGCTTGGAATTTTGATCGGTTTGGGGCTGTTTCAGTGTCGATTTTAGGACTATTTCTGGCCATTTTCATATGGATTTTGAGGGGATTTTTGTTTCTTAGTGCCAATTTGTTAGGCTGATTTTCCCTGGATTTTTCCTGATGCTTTCCCATCGATCCTTGGTATTTTGGCAGATTGTCGATGGTTTTTGTACAGATTCCAGGAGTTTTTGGGCCATTTTTTGCGCCATTTTAGGGGGTTTTGGGCCATTTTAAGTCTCATTTCCTTTGGAAGTTTGCCCAGTTATTTTTCCAGTTTTTTCCTTAGAAATCCCAGGATGCTCACTGGCATTTGGGGCAGATATTAGGACTTTTTCTGGCCAGTCTTTGTGCAATTTCTTGTGGATTTTTGTGTTTCTCACTGAGAATTGGAAAGGATTTTTCCTCTTTTAAAGGCAGAGTTTTTCCTGCGATTTTCCAGATGTTTTTTCCCCAATAATGCCTGGAATTTTGCTAGCTTTTGGGTGTTCCAGTGCAACTTTTGGCCATGTTGGGCCCATTTTCCCTTGGATTCTTAGGGGATTTTTCCTTTCTTAGTGCCAATTGTCAGGGACTTTTCTGGTTTGTTAGGCTCAATTTTTCCTGCATTTTTCCTGATGCTTTTCCCAGCAGTCCTTGGAATTTTGGCCGAGTTTAGGTGTTTTAGTATGGATTTCAGGAGTTTTTGGACCATTGTTCGTGTCATTTCCAGGCTTTTTGGACCATTTTATGCTGCATATCTTCTGGATATTTTTCCCACTCATTTCGCCAGGTTGTTCTTAAGAAATTCCAGGAATTTCACTGGATTTTGGGGCCTTGTTTGGTTTTTAGTGCAGATGTTAGGTGTTTTTCTGGCCATTATGGGTGCAATTTCTGGGGGATTTCTGTGTTTCTTAGTGGGAATTTTTAGGCATTTTCCTGGGTTGCTAAGGTTCAATTTATGCTGGATATTTTCTGGTATTTTCCCCAATAATGCTTGGAATTTTGACCGGTTTGGGCTGTTTCAGTGTCGATTGTAGGACTATTTCTGGCCATTTTCATATGGATTTTGAGGGGATTTTTCGTTTCTTAGTGCCAATTTGTTAGGCTGATTTTCCCTGGATTTTTCCTGATGCTTTCCCATCGATCCTTGGTATTTTGGCAGATTGTCGATGGTTTTTGTACAGATTCCAGGAGTTTTTGGGCCATTTTTTGCGCCATTTTAGGGGGTTTTGGGCCATTTTAAGTCTCATTTCCTTTGGAAGTTTGCCCAGTTATTTTTCCAGTTTTTTCCTTAGAAATCCCAGGACACTCACTGGCTTTTGGGGCAGATATTAGGACTTTTTCTGGCCATTCTTTGTGCAATTTCTTGTGGATTTTTGTGTTTCTCAGTGCGAATTGGAAAGGATTTTTCCTCTTTTAAAGGCAGAGTTTTCCTGGTTTTTCCAGATGTTTTCCCCAATAATGCCTGGAATTTTGCTAGCTTTGGGGTGTTCCAGTGCAACTTTTGGCAATGTTGGGCCCATTTTCCCTTGGATTCTTAGGGGATTTTTCCTTTCTTAGTGCCAATTGTCAGGGACTTTTCTGGTTTGTTAGGCTCAATTTTTCCTGCATTTTTCCTGATGCTTTTCCCAGCAGTCCTTGGAATTTTGGCCGAGTTTACGTGTTTTAGTATGGATTTCAGGAGTTTTTGGGCCATTGTTCGTGTCATTTCCAGACTTTTTGGACCATTTTATGTTGCATTTCCTCTGGATATTTTTTCCTCATTTCGCCAGGTTATTCTTCAGAAATTCCAGGAATCTCACTGGATTTTGGGGCCATGTTTGGTTTTTAGTGCAGATGTTAGGTGTTTTTCTGGCCATTATGGGTGCAATTTCTGGGGGATTTCTGTGTTTCTTAGTGGGAATTTTTAGGCATTTTCCTGGGTTGCTAAGGTTCAATTTATGCTGGATTTTTTCCTGATGTTTTCCCCAATAATGCTTGGAATTTTGACCGGTTTGGGCTGTTTCAGTGTTGATTTTAGGACTATTTCTGGCCATTTTCATATGGATTTTGAGGGGATTTTTTGTTTCTTAGTGCCAATTTGTTAGGCTGAATTTTCCCTGGATTTTTCCTGATGCTTTTCCCATCGATCCTTGGTATTTTGGCAGATTGTAGATGGTTTTTGTACAGATTCCAGGAGTTTTTGGGCCATTTTGCACCATTTCCAGGCTTTTGGGCCATTTTAAGTCTCATTTCTTTGGAAGTTTTGCCCAGTTATTTTTCCAGTTTTTCCTTAGAAATGCCAGGCACACTCACTGGGGTTTTTGGGGCCAGATAGAGTTTTTCTGGCCATTCTTTGTGCAATTTCTGGGGATTTCTGTGTTTCTTAGTGGGAATTTTTAGGCATTTTTCCTGGCTAAGGTTCAATTTTATGCTGGATTTTTCCTGATGTTTTCCTCAATAATGCTTGGAATTTTGACCGGTTTTGGGGCTGTTTCAGTGTTGATTTTAGGACTATTTCTGGCCATTTTCATATGGATTTTGAGGGGATTTTTCGTTTCTTAGTGCCAATTTTGTTAGGCTGATTTTCCCTGGATTTTTCCTGATGCTTTCCCATCGATCCTTGGTATTTTGGCAGATTGATGGTTTTGTATGCGCCATTTTAGGTTTTGGGCCATTTTAAGTCTCATTTTGGAAGTTTTGCCCTGTTATTTTTCCAGTTTTTCCTTAGAAATCCCCAGGACACTCACTGGGGTTTTTGAGGCAGATATTAGGAGTTTTTCTGGCCATTTTTGGTGCAATTTCATGTGGATTTCTGTGTTTCTTAGTGGGAATTTTTAGGCATTTTCCTGGGTTGCTAAGGTTCAATTTTATGCTGGTTTTTCCTGATGTTTTCCCCAATAATGCTTGGAATTTTGACCGGTTTTGGGGCTGTTTCAGTGTTGATTTTAGGACTATTTCTGGCCATTTCATATGGATTTTGAGGGGATTTTTCGTTTCTTAGTGCCAATTTTGTTAGGCTGATTTTCCTGGATTTTTCCTGATGCTTTTCCCATCGATCCTTGGTATTTTGGCAGATTGTAGATGGTTTTGTACAGATTCCAGGAGTTTTTGGGCCATTTTTGCGCCATTTGAGGGTTTTTGGGCCATTTTAAGTCTCATTTCCTTTGGAAGTTTTGCCCAGTTATTTTCCAGTTTTTCCTTAGAAATCCCCAGGACACTCACTGGGTTTTTGGGGCAGATATTAGGAGTTTTTCTGGCCATTTTGGTGCAATTTCTGGGGATTTCTGTGTTTCTTAGTGGGAATTTTTAGGCATTTTCCTGCTGGATTTTTCCTGATGTTTTCCCCAATAATGCTTGGAATTTTGACCGGTTTGGGGCTGTTTCAGTGTTGATTTTAGGACTATTTCTGGCCATTTCATATGGATTTTGAGGGATTTTTGTTTCTTAGTGCCAATTTTGTTAGGCTGATTTTCCCTGGATTTTTCCTGATGCTTTTCCCATCGATCCTTGGTATTTTGGCAGATTGTAGATGGTTTTGTACAGATTCCAGGAGTTTTTGGGCCATTTTTGCACCATTTTGGGGTTTTTGGGCCATTTTAAGTCTCATTTCCTTTGGAAGTTTTGCCCTGTTATTTTCCAGTTTTTCCTTAGAAATCCCCAGGACACTCACTGGGGTTTTTGAGGCAGATATTAGGAGTTTTTCTGGCCATTTATGGTGCAATTTCTGGGGATTTCTGTGTTTCTTAGTGGGAATTTTTAGGCATTTTCCTGGGTTGCTAAGGTTCAATTTTATGCTGGATTTTTCCTGATGTTTTCCCCAATAATGCTTGGAATTTTGACCGGTTTGGGGCTGTTTCAGTGTTGATTTTAGGACTATTTCTGGCCATTTTCATATGGATTTTGAGGGGATTTTTCGTTTCTTAGTGCCAATTTTGTTAGGCTGATTTTCCCTGGATTTTTCCTGATGCTTTCCCATCGATCCTTGGTATTTTGGCAGATTGTAGATGGTTTTGTACAGATTCCAGGAGTTTTTGGGCCATTTTGCGCCATTTTAGGGGTTTTGGGCCATTTTAAGTCTCATTTCCTTTGGAAGTTTGCCCAGTTATTTTTCCAGTTTTTCCTTAGAAATCCCAGGACACTCACTGGGTTTTGGGGCAGATATTAGGAGTTTTTCTGGCCATTCTTTGTGCAATTTCTGTGGATTTCTGTGTTTCTTAGTGGGAATTTTAAGGCATTTTTCCTGGCTTGCTAAGGTTCAGAGTTTTATGCTGGATTTTTCCAGATGTTTTCCCCAATAATGCCTGCAATTTTGCTAGCTTTGGGGTGTTCCAGTGCAACTTTTGGCAATGTTGGGCCCATTTTCCTTGGATTCTTAGGGGATTTTTCCTTTCTTAGTGCCAATTGTCAGGGACTTTTCTGGTTTGTTAGGCTCAATTTTTCCTGGATTTTTCCTGATGCTTTTCCCAGCAGTCCTTGGAGTTTTGGCCGAGTTTAGGTGTTTTAGTATGGATTTCAGGAGTTTTTGGGCCATTGTTCGTGTCATTTCCAGGCTTTTGGGCCATTTTAAGTTGCATTTTCCACCAGTTTTTCCTCAGAAATTCCAGGAATCTCACTGGATTTTGGGGCCATGTTTGGTTTTTAGTGCAGATGTTAGGATTTTTCTGGCCATTTTGGGTGCAATTTCTGGGGATTTCTGTGTTTCTTAGTGGGAATTTTTAGGCATTTTCCTGGGTTGCTAAGGTTCAATTTATGCTGGATTTTTTCCTGATGTTTTCCCCAATAATGCTTGGAATTTTGACCGGTTTGGGGCTGTTTCAGTGTCGATTTTAGGACTATTTCTGGCCATTTTCATATGGATTTTGAGGGATTTTTGTTTCTTAGTGCCAATTTGTTAGGCTGATTTTCCCTGGATTTTTCCTGATGCTTTCCCATCGATCCTTGGTATCTTGGCCGATTGTAGATTGTTTTTGTACAGATTCCAGGCGATTTTGTGCTTTTTTTGTGCAATTTTAGGGGGTTTTGGGCCATTTAAAGTCTCATTTCCTTTGGATGTTTCCCCTGTTATTTTTCCATTTTTTTCCTTAGAAATCCCAGGTCACTCACTGCGTTTTTGGGGCCAGATATTAGGAGTTTTTCTGGCCATTCTTTGTGCAATTTCTGGGGGATTTCTGCGTTTCTTAGTGCGAATTGGAAAGGATTTTTCCTGTTTTAAAGGCAGAGTTTTTCCTGGGTTTTTCCAGATGTTTTCCCCAATAATGCCTGCAATTTTGCTTGCTTTGGGATGTTCCAGTGCAACTTTTGGCAATGTTTGGCCCATTTTGCCTTTGATTCTTAGGGGATTTTTCCTTTCTTAGTGCCAATTGTCAGGACTTTTCTGGTTTGTTAGGCTCAATTTTTCCTGGATTTTTCCTGATTTTTTTCCCAGCAGTCCTTTGAATTTTGGCCGAGATTAGGTGTTTTAGTATGGATTTCAGGAGTCTTTGGGCCATTGCTCGTGTCATTTCTTGGATTTTTGGGCCATTTTAAGTCATATTTCTTCTGGATATTTTTTCCGTTCACTTCGCCAGGTTTTTCTTCAGAAATTCCAGGAATCTCACTGGGTTTTGGGGCCATGTTTGGTTTTTTAGTGCAGATGTTAGGACGTTTTCAGGCCATTTTTGGTGGAATTTCTGGGGGATTTCTGTGCTTCTTAGTGGGAATTTTTAGGCATTTTCCTGGGTTGCTAAGGTTCAATTTATGCTGGATTTTTTCCTGATGTTTTCCCCAATAATGCTTGGAATTTTGACCGGTTTGGGCTGTTTCAGTGTCGATTTTAGAACTATTTCTGGCCATTTTTTTATGGATTTTGAGGGATTTTTGTTTCTTAGTGCCAATTTGTTAGGCTGAATTTTCCCTGGATTTTTCCTGATGCTTTTCCCATCGATCCTTGGTATTTTGGCAGATTGTAGATGGTTTTTGTACAGATTCCAGGAGTTTTTGGCCATTTTTGCCATTTCGGTGGTTTTTGGGCAATTTTAAAGTCTCATTTCCTTTGGAAGTTTTACCCTGTTATTTTTCCAGTTTTTCCTTAGAAATACCAGGACACTCACTGGGTTTTTGAGGCCAGATATTAGGAGCTTTTTCTGGCCATTTTGGTGCAATTTCATGTGGATTTCTGTGTTTCTTAGTGAGAATTTTTAGGCATTTTCCTGGGTTGCTAAGGTTCAATTTTATGCTGGATTTTTCCTGATGTTTTCCCCAATAATGCTTGGAATTTTGACTGGTTTGGGGCTGTTTCAGTGTTGATTTTAGGACTATTTCTGGCCATTTTCATATGGATTTTGAGGGGATTTTTGTTTCTTAGTGCCAATTTTGTTAGGCTGATTTTCCCTGGATTTTTCCTGATGCTTTCCCATCGATCCTTGGTATTTTGGCAGATTGTAGATGGTTTTGTACAGATTCCAGGAGTTTTTGGGCCATTTTGCCATTTTAGGGGTTTTGGGCCATTTTAAGTCTCATTTCCTTTGGAAGTTTTGCCCAGTTATTTTTCCATTTTTTCCTTAGAAATCCCAGGTCACTCCCTGGTTTTTGGGGCCAGATATTAGGAGTTTTTCTGGCCATTCTTTGTGCAATTTCTGGGGATTTCTGTGTTTCTCAGTGCGAATTGGAAAGGATTTTTCCTCTTTTAAAGGCAGAGTTTTCCTGAGTTTTTCCAGATGTTTTCCCCAATAATGCCTGCAATTTTGCTAGCTTTGGGGTGTTCCAGTGCAACTTTTGGCAATGTTGGGCCCATTTTCCTTGGATTCTTAGGGGATTTTTCCTTTCTTAGTGCCAATTGTCAGGACTTTTCTGGTTTGTTAGGCTCAATTTTTCCTGGATTTTTCCTGATGCTTTTCCCAGCAGTCCTTGGAGTTTTGGCCAGAGTTTAGGTGTTTTAGTATGGATTTCAGGAGTCTTTTGGGCCATTGTTCGTGTCATTTCCTGGCTTTTGGGCCATTTTATGTTGCATTTCCTCTGGATATTTTTCCACTCTCTTCACCAGTTTTTCTTCAGAAATTCCAGGAATCTCACTGGATTTTGGGGCCATGTTTGGTTTTTAGTGCAGATGTTAGGTGTTTTTCTGGCCATTATGGGTGCAATTTCTGGGGATTTCTGTGTTTCTTAGTGGGAATTTTTAGGCATTTTCCTGGGTTGCTAAGGTTCAATTTTATGCTGGATTTTTTCCTGATGTTTTCCCCAATAATGCTTGGAATTTTGACCGGTTTGGGGCTGTTTCAGTGTCGATTTTAGGACTATTTCTGGCCATTTTCATATGGATTTTGAGGGGATTTTTGTTTCTTAGTGCCAATTTGTTAGGCTGAATTTTCCCTGGATTTTTCCTGATGCTTTTCCCATCGATCCTTGGTATTTTGGCAGATTGTAGATGGTTTTTGTACAGATTCCAGGAGATTTTTGGGCCATTTTTTGCACCTTTTCGGGAGGTTTTTGGGGCTATTTTAAAGTCTCATTTCCTTTGGAAGTTTTGCCCCAGTTATTTTCCAGTTTTTCCTTAGAAATTCCAGGTCACTCCCTGGGGTTTTTGGGGCCAGATATTAGGAGTTTTTCTGGCCATTTTGGTGCAATTTCTGGGGATTTCTGTGTTTCTTAGTAGGAATTTTTAGGCATTTTCCTGGGTTGCTAAGGTTCAATTTTATGCTGGATTTTTCCTGATGTTTTCCCCAATAATGCTTGGAATTTTGACCGGTTTGGGGCTGTTTCAGTGTCGATTTTAGGACTATTTCTGGCCATTTTCATATGGATTTTGAGGGGATTTTTGTTTCTTAGTGCCAATTTTGTTAGGCTGATTTTCCCTGGATTTTTCCTGATGCTATCCCCATCGATCCTTGGTATTTTGGCAGATTGTAGATGGTTTTGTACAGATTCCAGGAGATTTTGGGCCATTTTTGCATTTTTTCTGGGGGGGTTTGGGCCATTTAAAGTCTCATTTCCTTTGGAAGTTTGCCCAGTTATTTTTCCACTTTTTTCCTTAGAAATTCCAGGTCACTCCCTGGGTTTTGGGCCAGATATTGGGAGTTTTTCTGGCCATTTTTTGTGCAATATCTGGGTTATTTCTGTGTTTCTCTGTGCAAATTGGAAAGGATTTTTCCTGGTTTAAAGGCAGAGTTTTTCCTGGGTTTTTCCAGATGTTTTCCCCAATAATGCCTGCAATTTTGCTAGCTTTGGGGTGTTCCAGTGCAACTTTTGGCAATGTTAGGCCCATTTTCCTTTGATTCTTAGGGGATTTTTCCTTTCTTAGTGCCAATTGTCAGGGACTTTTCTGGTTTGTTAGGCTCAATTTTTCCTGGATTTTTCCTGATGCTTTCCCTAGCAGTCCTTGGAGTTTTGGCAGAGTTTAGGTGTTTTAGTATGGATTTCAGGAGTTTTCGGGTGGTTGTTGGTGTCATTTCCTGGCTTTTTGGGCCATTTTAAGTCACATTTCCTCTGGATATTTTTTCCACTCTCTTCACCAGTTTTTTCCTCAGAAATTCCAGGAATCTCACTGGATTTTGGGGCCATGTTTGGTTTTTAGTGCAGATGTTAGGTGTTTTTCTGGCCATTATGGGTGCAATTTCTGGGGGATTTCTGTGTTTCTTAGTGGGAATTTTTAGGCATTTTCCTGGGTTGCTAAGGTTCAATTTATGCTGGATTTTTTCCTGATGTTTTCCCCAATAATGCTTGGAATTTTGACCGGTTTGGGCTGTTTCAGTGTCGATTTTAGGACTATTTCTGGCCATTTTCATATGGATTTTGAGGGATTTTTGTTTCTTAGTGCCAATTTGTTAGGCTGATTTTCCCTGGATTTTTCCTGATGCTTTCCCATCGATCCTTGGTATTTTGGCAGATTGTAGATGGTTTTTGTACAGATTCCAGGAGTTTTTGGGCCATTTTTGCACTTTTTGGGGGTTTTGGGCCATTTTAAAGTCTCATTTCCTTTGGAAGTTTGCCCAGTTATTTTTCCAGTTTTTCCTTAGAAATTCCAGGTCACTCCCTGGGGTTTTTGGGGCCAGATATTAGGAGTTTTTCTGGCCATTCTTTGTGCAATTTCTGGGGATTTCTGTGTTTCTCAGTGCGAATTGGAAAGGATTTTTCCTGTTTTTAAGGCAGAGTTTTTCCTGGGTTTTTCCAGATGTTTTCCCCAATAATGCCTGCAATTTTGCTAGCTTTGGGGTGTTCCAGTGCAACTTTTGGCAATGTTGGGCCCATTTTCCCTTGGATTCTTAGGGGATTTTTCCTTTCTTAGTGCCAATTGTCAGGGACTTTTCTGTTTTGTTAGGCTGAATTTACCCTGGATTTTTCCTGATGCTTTTCCAGCAGTCCTTGGAATTTTGGCCGAGTTTACGTGTTTTAGTATGGATTTCAGGAGTTTTTGGGCCATTGTTCGTGTCATTTCCTGACGTTTTGGGCCATTTCAAGTTGCATTTCCCCTGGATATATTGTCCACTCACTTCTCCAGGTTCGTTTCATTTCCAGGCTTTTTGGGCCATTTTAGTCACATTTCTTCTGGATATTTTGTCCACTCTCTTCACCAGTTTTTTTCTTCAGAAATTCCAGGAATCTCACGGAATTTTGGGGCCACGTTTGGTTTTTTAGTGCAGATGCTAGGACTTTTTCTGGCCATTTTTGGTGGAATTTCTGGGGGATTTCTGTGTTTCTTAGTGGGAATTTTTAGGCATATTCCTGGGTTTTAAGGTTCAATTTATGCTGGCTTTTTTCCTGATTTTTTTCCCCAATAATGCTTGGAATTTTTATTGGTTTGGGCTGTTTCAATAGTGATTTTAGGACTATTTCTGGCCATTTTCATATGGATTTTGATGGGATTTTTGATTTCTTAGTGGTAATTTATTAGGCTGATTTTCCCTGGATTTTTCTTGATGCTTTCTCATCAATCCTTGGTATTTTGGCAGATTGTAGATAATTTTTGTACAGATTCCAGGAGGTTTGGGGCCATTTTTGCACTATTTTAGGGGTTTTGGGCCATTTTAAAGTCTCATTTCCTTTGGAAGTTTGCCCAGTTATTTTTCCAGTTTTTTCCTTAGAAATCCCAGGTCACTCACTGGGTTTTGGGCCAGATATTAGGAGTTTTTCTGGCCATTCTTTGTGCAATTTCTGGGGAGTTTTTTCTGTGTTTCTCAGTGCGAATTGGAAAGGATTTTTCCTGGTTTAAAGGCAGAGTTTTTCCTGCGTTTTCCCAGATGTTTCCCCCAATAATGCCTGCAATTTTGTCTAGCTTTGGGGTGTTCCAGTGCAACTTTTGGCAATGTTGGGCCCATTTTGCCTTTGATTCTTAGGGGATTTTTCCTTTCTTAGTGCCAATTGTCAGGGACTTTTCTGGTTTGTTAGGCTCAATTTTTCCTGGATTTTTCCTGATGCTTTTCCCAGCAGTCCTTGGAGTTTTGGCCAGAGTTTAGGTGTTTTAGTATGGATTTCAGGAGTTTTTGGGCCATTGTTCGTGTCATTTCCAGGCTTTTGGGCCATTTTATGTTGCATTTCCTCTGGATATTTTTCCACTCTACCAGTTTTCTTCAGAAATTCCAGGAATCTCACTGGATTTTGGGGCCATGTTTGGTTTTTAGTGCAGATGTTAGGTGTTTTTCTGGCCATTATGGGTGCAATTTCTGGGGATTTCTGTGTTTCTTAGTGGGAATTTTTAGGCATTTTCCTGGGTTGCTAAGGTTCAATTTTATGCTGGATTTTTTCCTGATGTTTTCCCCAATAATGCTTGGAATTTTGACCGGTTTGGGCTGTTTCAGTGTCGATTTTAGGACTATTTCTGGCCATTTTCATATGGATTTTGAGGGGATTTTTGTTTCTTAGTGCCAATTTTGTTAGGCTGATTTTCCCTGGATTTTTCCTGATGCTATCCCCATCGATCCTTGGTATTTTGGCAGATTGTAGATGGTTTTTGTACAGATTCCAGGAGTTTTTGGGCCATTTTGCGCCATTCTGGGGTTTTTGGGCCATTTTAAAGTCTCATTTCCTTTGGAAGTTTTGCCCCAGTTATTTTTCCAGTTTTTCCTCAGAAATTCCAGGTCACTCCCTGGGGTTTTGGGGCCAGATATTAGGAGTTTTTCTGGCCATTTTGGTGCAATTTCTGGAGGATTTCTGTCTTTCTTAGTGGGAATTTTTAGGCATTTTCCTGGGTTGCTAAGGTTCAATTTTATGCTGGATTTTTCCTGATGTTTTCCCCAATAATGCTTGGAATTTTGACCGGTTTGGGGCTGTTTCAGTGTTGATTTTAGGACTATTTCTGGCCATTTTCATATGGATTTTGAGGGGATTTTTTGTTTCTTAGTGCCAATTTGTTAGGCTGATTTTCCCTGGATTTTTCCTGATGTTTTCCCATCGATCCTTGGTATTTTGGCAGATTGTAGATGGTTTTTGTACAGATTCCAGGAGATTTTGGGCCATTTTTGCATTTTTGGGGGTTTGGGCCATTTAAAGTCTCATTTCCTTTGGAAGTTTGCCCAGTTATTTTTCCAGTTTTTTCCTCAGAAATTCCAGGTCACTCCCTGGGTTTTGGGCCAGATATTGGGAGTTTTTCTGGCCATTTTTGGTGCAATATCTGGGTTATTTCTGTGTTTCTCTGTGCAAATTGGAAAGGATTTTTCCTGGTTTAAAGGCAGAGTTTTTCCTGGGTTTTTCCAGATGTTTTCCCCAATAATGCCTGCAATTTTGCTAGCTTTGGGGTGTTCCAGTGCAACTTTTGGCAATGTTGGGCCCATTTTGCCTTTGATTCTTAGGGGATTTTTCCTTTCTTAGTGCCAATTGTCAGGGACTTTTCTGGTTTGTTAGGCTCAATTTTTCCTGGATTTTTCCCGATGCTTTCCCTAGCAGTCCTTGGAGTTTTGGCAGAGTGTAGGTGTTTTAGTATGGATTTCAGGAGTCTTTGGGCCATTGTTGGTGTCATTTCCTGGCTTTTTGGGCCATTTTAAGTTGCATTTCCTCTGGATATTTTTTCCACTCTCTTCACCAGTTTTTTCGTGAAAAAATTCCAGGAATCTCACTGGATTTTGGGGCCATGTTTGGTTTTTTAGTGCAGATGTTAGGATTTTTCTGGCCATTATGGGTGGAATTTCTGGGGGATTTCTGTGTATCTTAGTGGGAATTTTTAGGCATTTTCCTGGGTTGCTGAGGTTCAATTTATGCTGGATTTTTTCCTGATGTTTTCCCCAATAATGCTTGGAATTTTGACCGGTTTGGGCTGTTTCAGTGTCGATTTTAGGACTATTTCTGGCCATTTTCATATGGATTTTGAGGGATTTTTGTTTCTTAGTGCCAATTTTGTTAGGCTGATTTTCCCTGGATTTTTCCTGATGCTTTTCCCATCGATCCTTGGAATTTTGGCAGATTGTAGATGGTTTTGTACAGATTCCTGGAGATTTTTGGGCCATTTTGCATTTTCTGGGGGTTTTTGGGCCATTTTAAAGTCTCATTTCCTTTGGAAGTTTTGCCCAGTTATTTTCCAGTTTTTCCTCAGAAATTCCAGGTCACTCCCTGGGGTTTTGGGGCCAGATATTAGGAGTTTTTCTGGCCATTCTTTTGTGCAATTTCTGGAGGATTTCTGTGTTTCTTAGTGGGAATTTTTAGGCAATTTTCCTGGGTTGCTAAGGTTCAATTTTATGCTGGATTTTTCCTGATGTTTTCCCCAATAATGCTTGGAATTTTGACCGGTTTGGGGCTGTTTCAGTGTCGATTTTAGGACTATTTCTGGCCATTTTCATATGGATTTTGAGGGATTTTTGTTTCTTAGTGCCAATTTGTTAGGCTGATTTTCCCTGGATTTTTCCTGATGCTTTCCCATCGATCCTTGGTATTTTGGCAGATTGTAGATGGTTTTTGTACAGATTCCAGGAGTTTTTGGGCCATTTTCATTTTAGGGGTTTTGGGCCATTTTAAAGTCTCATTTCCTTTGGAAGTTTGCCCAGTTATTTTTCCAGTTTTTTCCTTAGAAATCCCAGGTCACTCCTGGGGTTTTTGGGGCCAGATATTAGGAGTTTTTCTGGCCATTCTTTGTGCAATTTCTGGGGATTTCTGTGTTTCTCAGTGCGAATTGGAAAGGATTTTTCCTGGTTTAAAGGCAGAGTTTTTCCTGGTTTTTCCAGATGTTTTCCCCAATAATGCCTGCAATTTTGCTAGCTTTGGGGTGTTCCAGTGCAACTTTTGGCAATGTTGGGCCCATTTTGCCTTTGATTCTTAGGGGATTTTTCCTTTCTTAGTGCCAATTGTCAGGGACTTTTCTGGTTTGTTAGGCTCAATTTTTCCTGGATTTTTCCTGATGCTTTTCCCAGCAGTCCTTGGAGTTTTGGCCGAGTTTAGGTGTTTTAGTATGGATTTCAGGAGTCTTTTGGGCCATTGTTGGTGTCATTTCCTGGCTTTTTGGGCCATTTTAAGTTGCATTTCCTCTGGATATTTTTCCACTCTACCAGTTTTCGTCAGAAATTCCAGGAATCTCACTGGATTTTGGGGCCATGTTTGGTTTTTAGTGCAGATGTTAGGATTTTTCTGGCCATTTTGGGTGCAATTTCTGGGGATTTCTGTGTTTCTTAGTGGGAATTTTTAGGCATTTTCCTGGGTTGCTAAGGTTCAATTTTATGCTGGATTTTTCCTGATGTTTTCCCCAATAATGCTTGGAATTTTGACCGGTTTGGGCTGTTTCAGTGTCGATTTTAGGACTATTTCTGGCCATTTTCATATGGATTTTGAGGGATTTTTGTTTCTTAGTGCCAATTTGTTAGGCTGATTTTCCCTGGATTTTTCCTGATGCTTTTCCCATCGATCCTTGGTATTTTGGCAGATTGTAGATGGTTTTTGTACAGATTCCAGGAGTTTTTGGGCCATTTTTGCCATTTTAGGGGTTTTGGGCCATTTTAAAGTCTCATTTCCTTTGGAAGTTTTGCCCAGTTATTTTTCCAGTTTTTTCCTTAGAAATCCCAGGTCCTCACTGGGGTTTTTGGGGCCAGATATTGGGAGTTTTTCTGGCCATTTTTGGTGCAATATCTGGGTTATTTCTGTGTTTCTCTGTGCAAATTGGAAAGGATTTTTCCTGGTTTAAAGGCAGAGTTTTTCCTGGGTTTTTCCAGATGTTTTCCCCAATAATGCCTGCAATTTTGCTAGCTTTGGGGTGTTCCAGTGCAACTTTTGGCAATGTTGGGCCCATTTTGCCTTTGATTCTTAGGGGATTTTTCCTTTCTTAGTGCCAATTGTCAGGGACTTTTCTGGTTTGTTAGGCTCAATTTTTCCTGGATTTTTCCTGATGCTTTCCCTAGCAGTCCTTGGAGTTTTGGCAGAGTTTAGGTGTTTTAGTATGGATTTCAGGAGTCTTTGGGCCATTGTTGGTGTCATTTCCTGGCTTTTTGGGCCATTTTAAGTTGCATTTCCTCTGGATATTTTTTCCACTTTCTTCACCAATTTTTTCCTCAGAAATTCCAGGAATCTCACTGGATTTTGGGGCCATGTTTGGTTTTTAGTGCAGATGTTAGGATTTTTCTGGCCATTTTGGGTGCAATTTCTGGGGGATTTCTGTGTTTCTTAGTGGGAATTTTTAGGCATTTTCCTGGGTTGCTAAGGTTCAATTTATGCTGGATTTTTTCCTGATGTTTTCCCCAATAATGCTTGGAATTTTGACCGGTTTGGGCTGTTTCAGTGTCGATTTTAGGACTATTTCTGGCCATTTTCATATGGATTTTGAGGGAATTTTTTGTTTCTTCGTGCCAATTTGTTAGGCTGATTTTCCCTGGATTTTTCCTGATGCTTTCCCATCGATCCTTGGTATTTTTGGCAGATTGTAGATGGTTTTTGTACAGATTCCAGGAGTTTTTGGGCCATTTTTGCATTTTGAGGGTTTTTGGGCCATTTTAAAGTCTCATTTCCTTTGGAAGTTTTGCCCCAGTTATTTTTCCAGTTTTTCCTCAGAAATTCCAGGTCACTCCCTGGGGTTTTTGAGGCCAGATATTAGGAGTTTTTCTGGCCATTCTTTGGTGCAATTTCTGGGGATTTCTGTGTTTCTTAGTAGGAATTTTTAGGCAATTTTTCCTGGGGTTGCTAAGGTTCAATTTTATGCTGGATTTTTCCTGATGTTTTCCCCAATAATGCTTGGAATTTTGACCGGTTTGGGGCTGTTTCAGTGTCGATTTTAGGACTATTTCTGGCCATTTTCATATGGATTTTGAGGGATTTTTGTTTCTTAGTGCCAATTTTGTTAGGCTGATTTTCCCTGGATTTTTCCTGATGCTTTCCCATCGATCCTTGGTATTTTGGCAGATTGTAGATGGTTTTGTACAGATTCCAGGAGTTTTTGGGCCATTTTGCACTATTTTAGGGGTTTTGGGCCATTTTAAAGTCTCATTTCCTTTGGAAGTTTGCCCCAGTTATTTTTCCAGTTTTTCCTTAGAAATCCCAGGTCACTCACTGGGTTTTTGGGGCCAGATATTAGGAGTTTTTCTGGCCATTCTTTGTGCAATTTCTGGGGATTTCTGTGTTTCTCAGTGCGAAGTGGAAAGGATTTTTCCTGTTTTTAAAGGCAGAGTTTTCCTGGGTTTTTCCAGATGTTTTCCCCAATAATGCCTGCAATTTTGCTAGCTTTGGGGTGTTCCAGTGCAACTTTTGGCAATGTTGGGCCCATTTTCCCTTGGATTCTTAGGGCATTTTTCCTTTCTTAGTGCCAATTGTCAGGGACTTTTCTGGTTTCTTAGGCTCAATTTTTCCTGCATTTTTCCTGATGCTTTTCCCAGCAGTCCTGGGAATTTTGGCAGAGATTTCGTGTTTTAGTATGGATTTCAGGAGTCTTTGGGCCATTGTTCGTGTCATTTCCTCACTTTTTGGGCCATTTTAAGCCACATTTCCTCTGGTTATTTTTTTCCGCACATTTCGCCAGGTTTTTCCTCAGAAATTCCAGGAATCTCACTGGATTTTGGGGCCATGTTTGGTTTTTAAGTGCAGATGTTAGGACCTTTTCTGGCGATTTTTGGTGCAATTTCTGGGGGATTTCCGTGTTTCTTAGTGGGAATTTTTACGTATTTTCCTGGGTGGCTAAGGTTCAATTTATGCTGGATTTTTTCCTGGCATTTTCCCCAGTAATGTGTGGAATTTTGGCTAGCTTGGGCTGTTTCAGTGTCGATTTTAGGACTATTTCTGGCCATTTTCATATGGATTTTGAGGGGATTTTTCGTTTCTTAGTGCCTATTTGTTTGGCTGATTTTCCCTGGATTTTTCCTGATGCTTTCCCACCGATCCTTGGTATTTTGGCCCATTGTAGATGGTTTTTGTACAGATTCCAGGAGTTTTTGGGCCATTTTTTGCGCTAATTAAGGGCTTTTGGGCCATTTTAATTCTCATTTCCATTGGAAGTTTGCCCACTTTTTTTTCCAGTTTTTTCTTAAAAATGCCGGGTCACTCACTGGGTTTTGGGTCAGATATTCAAAGTTTTTCTGGCCATTCTGTGCGCAATTTTTGAAGGATTTCTGTGTTCCTTAGTAGGAATTTTTTGGCATTTTCCTGGCTTGCTACGGTTCAATTTATGCTGGATTTTTTCCTGATGTTTTCCCCAATAATGCTTAGAATTTTGACTGATTTGGGCTGTTTCAGTGTTGATTTTAGAACTAATTTTGTCCATTTTCTTATGGATTTTGAGGAGATTTTTCTCTCCTTAGTGCAATTTTGTTAGGCTGATTTTCCCTGAATTTTTCCTGATGGTTTCTCATCGATCGCTGGTATTTCAGCCGGTTGTAGATGGTTCTTGTACAGATTCCAAAAGTTTTAGGGCCATTTTTTGCGCCATTTAAGGGCTTTTGGGCCATTTTAAGTCTCATTTCCTTTGGACGTTTGCCCTGTTATTTTTCCAGTTTTTTCCTTAGAAATCCCAGGACACTCACCGGGTTTTGAGGCAGATATTAGGAGTTTTTCTGGCCATTTTTGGTGCAATTTCATGTGGATTTCTGTGTTTCCTAGTGGGAATTTTTAGGCATTTTCCTGGCTTGCTAAGGTTCATATTATGGTGGATATTTTCCTGATGTTTTCCTCAATAATGCTTAGAATTTTGACCGGTTTGGGCTGTTTCAGTGTTGATTTTAGGACTATTTCTGGCCATTTTCATATGGATTTTGAGGGGATTTTTCGTTTCTTAGTGCCAATTTGTTTGGCTGATTTTCCCTGGATTTTTCCTGATGCTTTCCCATCGATCCTTGGTATTTTGGCAGATTGTAGATGGTTTTTGTACAGATTCCAGGAGTTTTTGGGCCATTTTTTGCGCCATTTTAGGGCTTTTGGGCCATTTTAAGTCTCATTTCCTTTGGAAGTTTGCCCTGTTATTTTTCCAGTTTTTCCTTAGAAATCCCAGGACACTCACGTGGGTTTTTGAGGCAGATATTAGGAGTTTTTCTGGCCATTTTTGGTGCAATTTCATGTGGATTTCTGTGTTTCTTAGTGGGAATTTTTAGGCATTTTCCTGGCTTGCTAAGGTTCAATTTATGCTGGATATTTTTCCTGATGTTTTCCTCAATAATGCTTAGAATTTTGACTGGTTTGGGCTGTTTCAGTGTTGATTTTAGGACTATTTCTGGCCATTTTCATATGGATTTTGAGGGGATTTTTCGTTTCTTAGTGCCTATTTGTTTGGCTGATTTTCCCTGGATTTTTCCTGATGCTTTCCGATCGATCCTTGGTATCTTGGAAGATGGTAGATGGTTTTGTACAGATTCCAAGAGGTTTTGGGCCATTTTTTGCACCTTTTTTTAGGCTTTTGGGCCATTTTAAGTCTCATTTCCTTTGGAAGTTTGCCCACTTTTTTTTCCAGTTTTTTCTTAGAAATGCCGGGTCACTCACTGGGTTTTGGGCCAGATATTCAAAGTTTTTCTGGCCATTCTTTGCGCAATTTCTGGGGGATTTCTGTGTTTCTTAGTGGGAATTTTTAGGCATTTTCCTGGCTTGCTAAGGTTCAATTTATGCTGGATTTTTTCCTGATGTTTTCCTCAATAATGCTTAGAATTTTGACTGGTTTGGGCTGTTTCAGTGTTGATTTTAGGACTATTTCTGGCCATTTTCTTATGGATTTTGAGGAGATTTTTCATTCCTTAGTGCCAATTTGTTAGGCTGATTTTCCCTGGATTTTTCCTGATGCTTTCCCATCGATCCTTGGTATTTTGGCAGATTGTAGATGGTTTTTGTACAGATTCCAGGAGTTTTTGGGCCATTTTGCGCCATTTTAGGCTTTTGGGCCATTTTAAGTCTCATTTCCTTTGGAAGTTTGCCCTGTTATTTTTCCAGTTTTTCCTTAGAAATCCCAGGACACTCACTGGTTTTGAGGCAGATATTAGGAGTTTTTCTGGCCATTTTTGGTGCAATTTCATGTGGATTTCTGTGTTTCTTAGTGGGAATTTTTAGGCATTTTCCTGGCTTGCTAAGGTTCAATTTATGCTGGATTTTTCCTGATGTTTTCCTCAATAATGCTTGGAATTTTGACTGGTTTGGGCTGTTTCAGTGTTGATTTTAGGACTATTTCTGGCCATTTTCATATGGATTTTGAGGGGATTTTTCGTTTCTTAGTGCCTATTTGTTTGGCTGATTTTCCCTGGATTTTTCGTGATGCTTTCCGATCGATCCTTGGTATCTTGGAAGATGGTAGATGGTTTTGTACAGATTCCAAGAGGTTTTGGGCCATTTTTTGCACCTTTTTTTAGGCTTTTGGGCCATTTTAATTCTCATTTCTATTGGAAGTTTGCCCATTTTTTTTTCCAGTTTTTTCTTAGAAATGCCGGCTCACTCACTGGGTTTTGGGCCAGATATTCAAAGTTTTTCTGGCCATTCTTTGCGCAATTTCTGGGGGATTTCTGTGTTCCTTAGTGGGAATTTTTAGGCATTTTCCTGGCTTGCTACGATTCAATTTATGCTGGATTTTTTCCTGATGTTTTCCCCAATAATGCTTAGAATTTTGACTGGTTTGGGCTGTTTCAGTGTTGATTTTAGGACTATTTCTGGCCATTTTCATATGGATTTTGAGGGGATTTTTCGTTTCTTAGTGCCTATTTGTTTGGCTGATTTTCCCTGGATTTTTCCTGATGCTTTCCCACCGATCCTTGGTATTTTGGCCGATTGTAGATGGTTTTTGTACAGATTCCAGGAATTTTTGGGCCATTTTGCGCGACATTTTTGGCGGTTTTGGGCCATTTTAAGTCTCATTTCCTTTGGAAGTTTGCCCTGTTATTTTTCCAGTTTTTTCCTTAGAAATCCCAGGACACTCACGTGGTTTTGAGTCAGATATTAGGAGTTTTTCTGGCCATTTTTGGTGCAATTTCCTGTGGATTTCTGTGTTTCTTTGTGGGAATTTTTAGGCATTTTCCTGGCTTGCTGAGGTTCATATTATGCTGGATATTTTCCTGATGTTTTCCTCAATAATGCTTGGAATTTTGACCGGTTTGGGCTGTTTCAGTGTTGATTTTAGGACTATTTCTGGCCATTTTCATATGGATTTTGAGGGATTTTCGTTTCTTAGTGCCTATTTTGTTTGGCTGATTTTCCCTGGATTTTTCCTGATGCTTTCCCATCGATCCTTGGTATTTTTGGCAGATTGTAGATGGTTTTTGTACAGATTCCAGGAGTTTTTGGGCCATTTTGCCATTTTTAGGGCTTTTGGGCCATTTTAAGTCTCATTTCCTTTGGAAGTTTGCCCTGTTATTTTTCCAGTTTTTCCTTAGAAATCCCAGGACACTCACTGTGGTTTTGAGGCAGATATTAAGAGTCTTTTTCTGGCCCCATTTTTCACTTATGGATTTTGAGGGATTTTTCGTTTCTTAGTGCCAATTTTGTTAGGCTGATTTTCCCTGGATTTTTCCTGATGCTTTCCCATCGATCCTTGGTATTTTGGCAGATTGTAGATGGTTTTGTACAGATTCCAGGGTTTTGGGCCATTTTTAAGTCTCATTTTCCTTTTGGAAGTTTTGCCCTGTTATTTTCCAGTTTTTCCTTAGAAATCCCCAGGACACTCACTGGGGTTTTGAGGCAGATATTAGGAGTTTTTCTGGCCATTTTTGGTGCAATTTCATGTGGATTTCTGTGTTTCTTAGTGGGAATTTTTAGGCATTTTCCTGGCTTGCTAAGGTTCAATTTATGCTGGATATTTTTCCTGATGTTTTCCTCAATAATGCTTGGAATTTTGACCGGTTTGGGCTGTTTCAGTGTTGATTTTAGGACTATTTCTGGCCATTTTCATATGGATTTTGAGGATTTTCGTTTCTTAGTGCCAATTTTGTTAGGCTGATTTTCCCTGGATTTTTCCTGATGCTTTCCCATCGATCCTTGAAATAGATGGTTTTTGTACAGATTCCAGGAGTTTTTGGGCCATTTTTGCACCTTTTAGGCTTTTGGGCCATTTTAAGTCTCATTTCGGAAGTTTTGCCCCATTTTCCAGTTTTTCCTTAGAAATCCCAGGACACTCACTGGGTTTTGGGCCAGATATTCAAAGTTTTCTGGCCATTCTTTG